>VWZW01002032.1:448067-467727 GCA_013397115.1 Edolisoma coerulescens
GTCCCCTGTCCCTGCTCGCCCCACCGGGCTCGGCAGGCACGAGTTAACCAAAAGCGGCTTCTGATGTCCAGCTGGTTCTGGGCCTGCAAGAGATGCTACAAGCCGAGGGCTAATGGCTACAGGTCACCTTTCAACAGAAAGACCCTACAAGGTCTTCTGCAACCCTTTCAGTAACTGTAACCCACCGCCCTTCTTCCCAAACTCGCTCAGGGTGCTATGTAGGCTCTCCCGAGCTCCCTCCCCACGGCCGCAGCGGCGCCGGCTCCGCTCCGGGAGGGGCAGGCGCGGTGCCCCGGGCAGGGCGTTCGCCGGGCACCCGGAGCCCCGCACGGCTGCACGACACCTTCGCGGGGCTGCTCTGGCTCTGCACTCACACCTTCACCGTGTCTAGCAGCGCTGGCACAACCTCTCAACTTGATCCCTTCGTGTTGCAGTAGATCCTACTGCGGTTTGAAAGGTTTGTGCTGCAGTTGATTACCCAATTCCAGCCCACTACAAAGAGAACTCTTCCCTTAATATTTAAACTAAAGAGACAACCGCAGAGCCGAACTCATGTTCCCAGTGGGCTATTCTCAAGCACTCCTGCTTCTACAGCTGTGGCTGCTGACCAAATATTGCTCTGAAACAACAAATCACACCATTGTATTGGGTAGAAGTTTGGGGCTGGGAAGAGCGGTAGCAAAAAAAAAACCACACAAGGGGTGTGTCGCTTGTCAGGACATGGCAGCCCTGGAAAATGAACAGCACAAAATCACTAAGGTCTTGCACTGAAACATTTAATGGCCACTGAAGGAGCATACCCACGGTTTCACTTTTCACCTTCGCAGCTCCTCGGCCCAGAAGGCCTGAAGAATTGCTTTCCATTTCCCCCAACATTGCACAGAAACGCTTCTGCTGCTGCCCTGCCTGTGAACAATGTTATCACACTGCACACTTTGTGTGATGGGGAAGCGGATGATCCTAATCTGATAAAGGGGCCTAAGAGAATGGATCCTTTCAACACTTTAGGTGGTACAAACATAATGGCACATATCAATCTTCAAAAATTCAAGTCAATATTAAAAGTATCACCCGGTTCAACCCTAGTGAGGGCTACTGCTGGCTTGAAAGAAAGCTGTAGCAGGATCTTAGCATCTGCATGTTTAAGACTTCCTTAGAGATGTAGGTCATGCAAACTAGACATGAACCACATCAGCTTTCTGGAGAAGCAGCCGACACTCCCAGGTTAGCAGAGGGTATCAGACATTTCACAGGGATGCCCAACACATCCTGACCTTTGTCAGCAGGAGGCAGGGGCGTTTTCTGTCGAAATCAAGAGCAGTGGGCAGCTGCAGCCTCAGAAAGCAGTGGCATGGAGTAGAGACATGGGGGTCAATTGAGACGTGGCTTCGCTTCAGTACCCTGAACTGTTTAATGTCTGCTCCTGACAGCTGGCTGACTGGAAGAAGTGCATTAGTAATGCTTCTGCCCATTGCCTCAGCACAAACCTGCTCTGCCTGTGACAGTCACGCCAGGCACAGCACAGGGCCCCTTTTTAGGAAAGTCAGCAATGCTGATAAAGCACTCTGCCATCATGGATCTGGGCTGCTCTTATCTGTGGCAATTAAATGTGTATCTTGATGACTTCCTGTTAAATTAAATGTGCCATATGTATTTGGAAGCCACTTAAACTATGAGAAAAAGATTTTACTCTGATACATAAAACTACTTCAGCATAAAACGAAAGCACCTTGTACCGTTTCACAAGTCAACAATAAATCAAATTGCCTTTTTCTGGCCAGTCCCTTTTTATACACACACAATTATTCATAGTTTATTACACTTCTATAAACTGACTGTTACCATCAGGATGCCATTAAAAAAAATTAATTTTCCACATTTAACTAAGGACCCATCTACGTGGGCAAGGAGTCAGGGTTCTCCAGAGCAGCTTGCTGAATAAACAGAAGTGAGATAACTCAAATAGCTGCTGTACTATGAATTTATACACTAGCTATTCTTTCACAACTTCCATGGGACTTGCTTGTATAAAGAAGCTTAAAAGTACTAAGCTCCTTGACAAAGAATTCACTAACAAAAAGAGATGCTGTAATAACCTGAAAGATTAATTTATGGATTAGCATTAGTGAAGAAAGTTAGCTCATGGCATCATGCTAAAACCAACCAGATGCCAACAGTAAAGTTGCAGGGCTCCCTGTGCCATCAACACCTTCAGATCCACCTTTTGTTTCTGTTCTCTTCTTTCACAGTCCTCTCAATGGGTACCAGTTTTCTCCTTTGCATCCTCATATGTCTCTTTTACCGTTGCCAAAACCATCACAACTAAGAAGAGGTAAAGGAGATCATGTTTCCCTGCACTCACTGGCATGCAACTTCAACGACTGTTGAAAGAAAGGCGACCAAAGTTGAAAAAATGCTCATTGCTTGTTGCTAGCACTGCTGGTTTCCCAAAGGTTTAACTATTTCAAGAGCAGCTGCAGACACTGCGACAAAAGATTTTAACATTGGAGAAATGTCAGAGTGAAATTTTAAAAACTCCTTTCAGGGACTGTGGCCAACCATTGGCAAGAGCGGTAGTACGGGATGTATGTCACCTTAATTCAGTTCACATTGTCTCAATGGGCCTTTTGAATCTCTCAACTGCTAAACAAGAACACAAATCTTAATTCTTCACCTCCCCTGTTCATGGGCATGGACCACAAGTGATTTATTTGTGGCACAAAGCAGGCAGACAAAAGCTGCCAGAAAACTGCAGTCTTATCTCCAAACAATTCCACTTCCTTCACACAGATGTTTACGCTAAAACCAACTTGCTACTTGACATAGGCAGGAATTCCTACCCTCCCCCTGCCCTCCTATGCCTTTTTTTTAACTTGCATAACTCAAACCGGGCTATCACACATAAAACCTGGGATTATACAACATTTTGTTTTGGATTTGCTTGTACTTGTTGAATTTTTTCTCCCTTGTTAAACATAGAAGACAAAACCTTTTCTGCAAGTTTGATACAGTTCTCGCATTCCTGTTTCTCAGAAAGGCCAAACTCATCTGTTGGCAGCCATGATGCACCACAGAATCCCTTTATGGTTCCACCAACCAAACACAGAAACAGAGGATGAGGAAAAACCCTCTCTCAGGACAGACACAGCATCCTCTCCACCGACTGTATGCTCCCTAGTGTATTGCAAATACTTCAGGAAAATAGACAGCAAATAACAATAAAAATGATAAAGTCCCTTGAAATACCAACACATACCACCACACTTCAGCACCTACACCACGGCAACACCTGGGTTCAAACTATTTGATTGGCAAATTTCTTACTGAGTTTCTACAAAGGAAAAAAAAACCACTGGCTGGAACTAAATATGAATAATCACTTTTCTTCAGCCAAGTTTAAAGAATAACCGCACGTTTGGAAAGGAAGTCTCCCGTCAATCATCATTACAGAAGTGCTGTCTCCTCTTTCTTTCCTTTTCATACTTTGCTGCACACCAAGTAATTTTCTCAGCATATAAAGCAAGAAGAGAAGAGCATCTGTGAGCAGCACCAGAGGATACAAGATATGTGATCTAAATAATGGATTTTATGAGGATGTGGTTGTGTCTGCCTCCTGAAAAGCAGTCATCCCTTGCTTCACTGCACAGTCATACACAAATCAGATACTATTAAAAAAAAAAAAAAAAGAAAAAAAAGGCAATCTTGCCTGGTCTGACAAAATCTGAGGGCTTTTAGGATGCTGCTCAATATCATCAATTTATTCCCACAATGTTTACTAAGTTACGCAATATTTTCCCTCTGGCAGAAACATGAAATGCAAAGGAAAGATATTGCCAGACTGAAAATTAAAGAATGTACTTTTCAAAACACCACCAATACAAAATTAAAAATGCCATTATTTATGTACACATACATATATTAATACATGCATTTTCCTCTTTGAAGTATCTATGCATATGAACATCTGCCATTACAAATGATAAATACCCTAGAAAATCTCCCACAGGCCAGAACATTTGTGTGCACATATGAAATAAGCAAGTCATACGTAAATAGAAACTGTACTTGGAAACTGTAGCCCTTCATGTCCAAACAAAGCAGACAGACAGTTAAAAAGGCCCCTTCCAAAAGGGCACAAACAGGAAGAAAGACCTCTAATATGTCAAAAACATAATTTAGTGAAAGGGGAATCCTCAGAAAGGTTTAAAAGTAGTAACAGTGACTCTGCAAAGCTGGTACTCAGCCCTGTTTCACTTAATGATGTTTCAATGATTTGTAAGTAAATGTAAAATTATACTGGTAGTTGTTTTTGTATGTTGTGCGCAAACCAGCATTAGAACTTTCAGTACAACCACGTAAGAGTAAAATCTGGGAACTATGTGCAAGATGGGGGACACAACATAATGCTTACAAGCCCTGAGTGACTGTGTGGCTGAAGAAATTATCATCATCCTCAGAGGCATCAACATGGATATTACATGGAAAAGGTGTATTATGTCTGCATTTCCTACTGGGTTGGTTGCTACAAAAGACTTTGATCAGCTCAGGAATTCCCATTCCCAAGCAAGTTATGAAAAACTGAAGAGTGCTAAGAGAAAACCCATGAAGGGCACATGAAAACTAAACGCACACATTTAGTGCTTTTCAATGAAGATCGTCTGTTCATGCAGGAAACACTAATACTTGACCTAGTGCTCACAAACTGACCAAGACTCAATGGCTGGAAGTCAAAGATAGGCAAATTATGCCTAGAAATTAGACATTTTAAAGTGGTGAGAATAATTAACTACTGATGTAATTCATCAAAGATGATAGTGAACTTTTAATGTTCTTATAAATTACAGTTGCCTCTGTTTAGGAACACCAAGCCTTAGGTAAACTGTCTAGATGAAATCTGCAGAATTTTCTTACTTATTTTCATAACTGATCCTCCTCTTGTCCAAAAGAGAAGCAGATTGCTCTCAGCTGACTTCATTTTACCCCTTTTCTTTTTTGCACTGGCATAGAAATACAAGCCTTGTTGGCATATCTGTGGAGAATATATTGGGTTTTGCACTGTAGCTTTTCTGTTCCTTTCTGCAACTTAGAGTCAAATTATGTTTTAAACAAAGCTAGTTAAAATCTCGTAAGGAAGAAACATATTCCAGAAGTGTCTTTAAACTTGCAGGGACAAGAGAAAAGCATGGACCAAACTGAAAGCTTCTCAGAGGTTCAGGTTCTCAGCACTCCCAATCTCATCCAACAGACAAGCACGAAAGTTCATTTCCCATTGCAAGGGACACCCCACACTCCCTGGAGACCCAGATTTGCTGCCGTGGCTGCTCTTCATTAAACAGCAGTGTCCTCTGCAAGCACTGCCCCACCCGCTTGTCAGCTGCTTTAACTTGTTCCAAAGGACTCTCGACCCATGGGATAGCCCAGAAATTACTTCTTGGCCTCCATCCTGGAGAAGGGGGAGGATTGGGAGTAGGTTCCTAAAGGGTTTCCTGGGAAAGCAACAAGTAATGAATGGTTGTGCCAGCTAATCTGCTGTGGGAACAGGGTAAAGCATGCTGAGTGACAAAGTCACTAGGTTCTTCATTTGTACCAGCTAGTTCAAGTGCCAGAGCACGGGAGAGCAAGCAAACAAGCAGGAGTCCAGTCTGGTACAAGTTATTTTCAAAGCAGGCTTTCTCCAAAGCTCTGCTAATCTAATGAAATTCCTAAATTTTAGTGTTCAATGACATTTCTCCCACTCCTCTAAATTGTTATTTGTTTAAAACACTAAATTGTTATTTCTATAAAACTGTCTGCACAAAAGCTCTTTAAAAATCCAGCTGTTTTAGACCAATGAAAGTGTCATTGAAAACAATTAAGAAAAAGCATTCATTTGTTAGCAAAAAGGTTTAAAAAAAAAATTGAAATGAGTCCCTGGTACTCCCTCCACGATTTATATTATCTACCAAAAATGTCACTGTTTTCACACCTTCCCATCTTCCAAAAACATCCTCCCAATCCTCTACAAAATTACTACCCTTTGAAGTCAATACCTCTGCACCCTTCATGTCCCCTGCTTCCTAAAGCACCTTCAAGTGACATGCTTGTAGTTCACCCTTAGCCTTACGAAAAACAAGGATACAGGAAGGGGCTGAGGAAAGCAGAGGAACGGGCCACACCGTTCCCATTTGCTGCACGTGGCTTTTCACTCCACTGAAAGATAAACTGCTGTCCGTGTTGGCAAGGGAGGCAGTCTGGCAGAGTCACCGTCCAGAAAAAACCCTCCAGGAATAGCTCCTCTTCTTCAGCTGATGACGTGACTGAAAGGAGTCCTCCCTTTGCACCAGTGCCCCAGTGGCCGGCCTGCCTCCTGGGAGAGCTGGTGGGAAAAAGATGACTCGGCAGGAGAGATCAACTCTGGCTGGGAGGCACTAAAACAAGAGTGAGCTGGGTGAGAATAACTCCAGCACTCTGCCTAGAGCTGCAGGATTCATCTGCCACAGAAGCAAGGGAGATCCTGCCAAAAGGCAACTCTGACCAGATCCATTAAAACCTGACTACATTCGAGCAGAACACAGCCCTCTAAGGTCAGCCCTAGGGCTTCTTCCTGCACCCAGCCGTGTGTACAGCAAGGAACAACAAATGGTTGTTTATGCACAGCCAGATACAGCGATGCTGGGCTCAATCAGCACAGCTCACTGCTGTGCCCCTCATTTCTAACATCAGCTTTGAGCCCAGCTGCTCTGTACGTGTACAGGCTGTGCAAACACACTCCTGTCCCGCTGCAGGACACTCCTGTCAGGAGTGGCACAAGTGGATACTGCAGGAAAACAGAAGTTCCGCATACATTTCATTATCAGGAATATTCAGAACAACACGGGTAAGGTCTATAAGTTTTCAACTTCCCAACCACCTTTCAGAGTCTTGGGAAAAAAACATATTTTTCTACTCAATGGGCATAAATCCAGCAAAAGCTAAGAAGATTTTAGAGGTAACTTGTTTTCTGTGATGCTCAGTAGCCCTGCTAGAACAGTGGTCACTTCAATTTTTTTTTTTTTTCAATTTGACACTTCCTGAAGTTTCAGGGTGGGTTTTTTGAAGGAAACATCTATAAATTTTACAAAATGTGGTGTAGTGTTAGTAGTGCTCCCAATCATTTTATAGTGGCTAGATAGTTCCTAACCATAATGCAGAACATTAAAACTGTTATTTTATTAGATATTAATCCCTCCCTACGTGATTCAAACTTTCTGAATGCACAGAGCTTGGAGACTGTGAAAGGACCTGAGGAATTGGTGGTGGAATCTTTTGTTTCCAGAAATTCTGTCAAAGCCTTAACAACTGGAAGTTATTAACAACCAAGCAACTTTTAGTTTTTCTTTGCAACTACCTAGCGGCCTCTCTTTGCAGGCATCCCTAGCACAAACACACTATTTCAGCAGGTTCATAATGAAAAGAAAAGCTTTGGTACAGGAACAGAACTATCTTCACACTTCCTAACTGCAACCCTCTCTGGCCAGGAGGAAGGCACTGAGCCAACGTGAGAAAGTACAACTTGTAGATAAGCAGTCAGCTTGGGATCATACTCCTCACAACAGATAAAACGAGAGGAAATCTCTCATGGCTACTGACCATGAAAGAGAAGGATTTTACAACACTGAAGCAGCTCAGAGCCAAACCAATGCAAGCAAAGTGACAGGAGCAGTGAGTGACAGCTCTGCCCTGCACGCTCAGCCTCTTTTTATTAGACAGCCAGCTGACCACTCTGATTAAAAATATACATGTGTGTCATGGGAAGTCACAGCTGAACCCAGCAGCCTACGCTGCAACGTGCTGAACACAACGTCCAGATGCACAGCTCTTCCAGCTGAACCGGGAAATTGCAGCGGCAAACAAGCCTGACTGAGAACCCGGTGACCTCTGCCTGCCCATCTTCCTGTGGGGACTGCCTGCAGGACACAGGCCCAGGTCCCCTCTGGAGAGCCACAGGGGAAGGAATACCTCACAGCCTCAGGTGGTAGAAAACTGCTGGCTCTGCAAAGCTACCGGAAACAAAGCACTCTGTGCTGAACCTCCCCATCTGAACAATGCACCAGGCACTTCAGCAGACAGGCTAAGGAAGTTACAGGAGAGGGAACTACTCATTGAAGTAAAAATAAGTGAAGTTACAGTGCAGAGGCTCTGTTTCTTTCCTAGTTGCTTGAAACATGGGTTAGTGATGGCTGTCTTGGTTTATATAAACACAAATATTAAAAGCACAAAGATTTCCAAGGTCGGCTTAAACTCCTTATTATTCACTGCGTGCTCTCCAATAAGAGGTCATGTATCTTTTTGTTTAAAAATTACTAAAAAATCATACAGATGTTTGTCCTTTATTTCTTCAGCAAATCTATTATCTGACCCAGTTGGTATCAGAAAGCTTCATGAGATGTAGGGACTTCGTCCTCACAGCAAAAGCTGGTTACAAAATAAAGAATCCTTCTGGCTGAGAGAGCAATGCCTGAGGTACAGAAAGGGAGTGATTTTTTTTCCAGCTTTGTTACTCAATTGCTGTGAATTTACTGTAGTCCCTTTCTGATTTCTAAGGCTGCTGGATGCTGTCCCAGGAAACAGGAAAAGCTAATATACTTGTTGGCTCATGGACAGAAAGAAGAACTTTTGTTTCCATATGCACATTATGACAATAAAAGTGCATATGTGCCTTCTACCTTCAATAGTCACCAGATCTTTGTTTCATATATGATTCTTCTTGCTTCCGAGATGAACCTCCACCTCTGCGGCACAGGTCAGGGCATCAGATTCAAAATATTCTCCATCCCACAAGCCATAATTTGTCACCATGTAAATCTTGCAGAGAGACAAAAATAAAATGGCTAGAATTATAAAGGAAAGTTAGAATAGTGTAATGACAAAGCCTAATTTAAAGGCGTAACCTGTGCAGGGTGGAAGAGAAAGGGCAAATGCTTGGAAAAGTACACTGAAATCCACCCAGGTGACTTGCATGGAAAAAATCTACATAATTACATGTCTCTGTAACTGTCATTACATCTGGGCTATAGACAGGGGCGAAGAACCCAGGAAGAGTTCAGACCACACCCTGATTTGCCATTCATAGTCACCTGCCTCGGAGAGACACAGAAATCACATGTCTTTGTGGCTGTGTTTTTAGAAAACTAAATGCTTTTCTTAACAACTCATTATGTAAGGCAGTTCCTGCTGCCAGCATCCCACAATGCAAGAAAGAAGGGAATTGATTGCATAGGAGGGTGGAGACAAATGTACTTGCAAAGTTAAATGAGTCAGCTTGGAAAAACTAACTCAACACAACCTAAAGAGAGAAAGTGGCAAAAAGCAACAGCATTTTACATAAAAAGTCCTCTTTGAGAGCTCAGAACAGGGCCTGCCAGAGGCTTCTGCACGCTCAATGATGCAGAAGGCAACTGTGCTTACCACCTCCCCATCAGCGTTCCAGACCTCTACCCCTTTCCTGAATCGTTTTCTTGAAGAATCCATGGCTGTTGGAGGGCAGCCCTGCCTGCTGCCTGGCTGCAATCCCTTATGTAAACCTGGCAGCAAGGCTCCTCAGTGGTAAGGCAAATTATTACTTTTGATGGGAACTGAATGTACTGGCATGACAGACTTCAAAAACAAAAAAACCCCAAACCCAAACAAAAATAGTCAGCTAAGCAAACAACACTAGCCCCCCTGTTTGATTTGTTCTGGCAACAACAGACCAGTTCTTATCACATGCCAGAGAATAATGATAAGTTCTGGCTTGCCTCGGTTTTAAACCACAGCTGCTAAATGGAAAGCCAACAAACAGGGAAAGTGTTTATAGTAAGCACAAACTTCTCAGTGTACAAATATATGTATGTTTTCATACCTCAGTAACTAGCAGTGAAAATACACAGTGCCATTAAAAAGAAGGCACAGCAGGGTACACTAACCAACCCTTTATTTTAGGGATGCTACCACATCACTAGGCATGTGATCCCTTTATTTTCAGGACACAGGCCAGATATAAGGATTTTTTTGAACAAAAGGTTGATGTAAACAAACCTCCTCTTTGAGAACATGCACATGTTAGAAAGCCAGCACAGGGTATCTGTGCCGGCAAATCTCATTGCAGCTGTGATGGCAGTCACAAACAGGAATTTGTGATCTCTGGCACATAAGGACATGGCTGCAAAATACAAAAAAAGGCTGGCTTACTGAACAACTGCTGTGGTTGCTCTAAGTTGTGGCTTTCAGGAGCTGCACAAGGTTTTTCACGAAGTCTGGTTGCCATACACGTACCCATACCCCAGCACCCAACCACTACTAGGCAAGGATGAGTACTGAGCTACACTCATTGATATTTCCATGCACAGAGCCTAACAGCACCACAAACAGCAGGATGCTCTCCCACTGAGGGATCTCCCTTCAAAACAGTCCCAGGAGTGCAAAGAAATGCAGCTCCAGCAAGTGCTAGAATAGACACATACAACAGCAAAGCATACTTCAGCACCCTTTCCTGGGCAAAAGATGCAGCACAGTGTCAACCAGAGTCTGCAGACAGCATGGACCTCTGAGCCAGTATCAGGAAAGACATTTATGCTCACCATCCTCAATCCCCCACTTCACATTTTGACTGCAGGAAGCATTTTTCCCTCCTTCCTGAAGGTTCTCTTTTCTTTGCTTGTAAATGAAGTTTATCATGAAAGGCTGACAGCATTGCTTGCAAGAGGCCCTCCTACCTTCGTCTCCATGTAAATCTTAATATATCCTAACCCTAAAGTAAAAGCCTTTTGAATCTATTATTTTAAGCAGTTATTTGGAGTTTTAGTACCTCTAAACATATCCAAAATTGGGCCAGTTCCTACTGCAGTTGTGTACGAACCAGAGCTTTGAGCAGACTTTTTCCTTCTAGATAGATAAAGAAAGAGGGACCCAAACAGGGACTCTCTGCTTCACAGAGCTACAAGCCCACTCTAGCTCCCTCTCACTGAAGGCCTGGTAAGGCCCCAGGGTGGCCCATTCCCTCCAGACCACCCTCCAGTCCCAAAGTTGTTGCCTCCCCCAGCTCCTGAGCCTGCAGTGTGAGTCTTGTAGCTCTCAGCCAGGTAACGACAAAGGACGTGTGTGATTCCCAGGCTCTGGGGTTTGGCTGCCCTGAAGTTCTGTGCAGGAACTCTTGTAAAAATGAGATGAGACTCACAGAAGTACCTAACAGGCTGCGTATTGCCTAAAGACTTCCATCCTTTTTTCAGAGGACCAGTCTCTCCTCTCCTGCCCCTGCCTTCCTTCCTTCCTTCCTTCCTTTCTCTCTTTCTCCACTGCTTTTGGATTTACTCAAGAGCTGCATTACAGGTATGCTTTCCTGCTATTGCATAATTAGGAGTTTGCCCTTGGCATATAGCTATAATAATGAGGCGATTTTCAAAACAACACAAACATTATGTGCTAGTGGGGACTGCAGGTATATAGAGTTAATCCACCTATTTTGTTCAGAAAAAAAGAACATAACAACCTTACATATAACATTTTCTTAAGATAACTGCTGTGAGCAGAAGGTGATACAGATTTTATGCTCTGCAATGTTTTGACTGCAACTGATACATAGCATATTTCAAATGACAGCAGCACCTTCAAAAAATTCCTGCAACGAGGAATATCATACCTGGAACAAGGCATAACATTTTTTTAAAAAAAGGTAAGTCATTCTAGAAGACATAGTCACAACTGTAGTTGCTACTTAATACATGGATCTTCATTTTAAGGACAACTGTATGAAGACACATTAAGAGGCATTTAAAATAGTATTAAAAATTACTAATCAACCAGAAGTCTCTCAGTTTCTCCCTGAAGGCTCTAGTATCAAATTAAACTGATTGAAAATTTATTAAAGATTGCAATCCTTGCTGGAAGGGGCCTTAGGAGCCTAGTGTGTGTGGTTATTTCTTCACTGTTACACTTGTGAAGCTGCTAAAGGTGGAGTTCTGCATCTACTGTTCTGGGTAGCCCTTCATCCTCTTCTAATCCACCCATATCATGGTATCTGAGCACGGAAAGGGAACAAACCACAGGTGTTTTCATGAAACAGCAAACGATTATCACTGCCAAGAACAACCTTTATTCTTTTCTAACAAAGATCATATCATAGCTGAGCAGATACAGTAATTTCACTAAAACTTATCTGGTAATTACATATAATTAATGATAACATTTATTTTAGAACTGTTGGTACCTTGTGACACAAAATCCCCCAACAAGAGTAGCAGTGTGTTTGCAAAGCACTTTGTAATCTAGGTCAGATGCCAGAGTCCTTCTGCTGAAAAAGGTGAAAACTCCGAATAATAGCCTTGCACTGAAATAACACCAGGTAATACTTCATTGTGGGCTTAAATTACATGGGAGTGACACAAAGCTGCCAAAATCACATTTAAAACCACTCCCAATATATCAGAGTGCTACACTGATGCCAGGGAATCAGGGTTTGTGCCTGTTGCACACACAGCTGTCCCCCAAGCACGTTAGGTCTGCTGGAGACCTCTCTCTGCTCTTCCCCTGGTCCAGGGCCTTCTCTCCATCCCATCCTGCCCAACAACCTGCCATCCTGGAGCTGGGAAGAAAACAGCAAACGCTACCTACTCCTCCTTCAGCAGCAGCAGTAGATCACTGACAAAAAAGTACCAGAAGCAAACAGTGGTGTATTCAACGCAATTAGGTAAATATGTACAGAAGTGTGACAGGACAGAAAACTAGGGCATTCTTGAAGAAAATGGGATTACAACAGAATTAATTTCTACAGTTAATTAATTTCCCAGATAAAATTAGAGATGCAGACATCTTTCATCCCAAGGCCCAAACATTAAGATGAGGCTTCTGCCTAGCTACAAACACATTTCATTTGGTGCTTAATGTCCTGTGCCAGCACCGGCCCAACTGTCCCATACTTCAACAGTACTCTTCTAAGCAATTACACATTGACAGGAAAGCAGGAATTCCTACAGCAAATAATTACATCGTTTGGGGACTGTCCTAAAAGAAAGGCAGTTTGTTGGGGCACCTCATGAAGTACATCAATCACACCTTCCCAGACATGAGACCAGGCAGTTCTTTATTTCAGCCCTTTGGCACTTCATTTCCCTTTACACCTTGGAACACATAGCAGAGTACAGAGAGGGGCACAATTTCTGCCAGGTTACAGCATATCAACTCAAGAGGCTGGAACTTCTGCCCCAGCCCCACCTGCCTGTCCCTGTCTAGCTGCTAGAACTGTACTGCCTTCTCTGTTTTGCCAGCTGACCTGCTCTGAAAATTGATTTCTAAGTCATCTCAGTCAAAAGCAGCTGGATTAATGAAGCCATGTAAACCACTTGATGTGTTCTGGCTGCAGGAATTTTTGGGGAAGCTTGGGGAGAGCGAAACACACAGCTAACATTGCTAAGAGTTAAAGAGCATGCGTGCCTGCCAAGGGTTAGAAACCAAATTCAACATCTATGCTTCACCACCATTACTATGAATCAAAATCTGGTGTTAGTGCGTAATTTGCTAACTTGTCTCGTAAATTGAGTGCTGTCTGTCTGCACTGGTGCTGAGAACAGCACACATCTCCTGCTTACACAGTGAAGTCACTCAGTTACGTGTCTGGCAGCACTGCCTCTGCTTTGTGTTCCTGGTTGGGATGCTGGGACGCTGCAGTGTTGTGTTTCATGTGAATAGCACTATTTCCCACATCAGGCCAATTCCATATTTCAGTAGCACACTGCAATTTCCCACAGTAACCTGAATCCCTCATGCGCTGCACTAGACACAAGGGGAGAGAGAACGAGACTCAATTCAATATCCTGAGAACAATGAAAAGATCCTGGTTCAGCCTGATGTTCAGGGAAGGACTTTACAAAAAAGCAAAATGCCCATTACCTGTTCACCTAACAAACAATCTGCCAACAATCAAAACTCAAAATACTCCTTTAGATAGATACTTTTATAGATGCTTTAAACTGATAGACTCTCATCGATAAATTCAGAAAGATACTCTTACAGATACTCTACACATACTCTTCTGTTCTTGTCTGAATGAAGCAGCACTATCAGTAGCATGATTCTTGCCAGAAAAACCTTTCAGAAGCCCCTTCCTTTTTGGATTTATGAGTGAGAACAAAGTCAGCCATCTGTTAAGATGTAAACTGGGCAGATCAAATACACTTGATTATTCAAAAGAGACATACTTTGGTAGCATCTTGTGCTCGGTGTAATTTCTATTGCCTGATTGTAGATCAGGCCTGTCCACCTGCACTCCTTCACCAAGCAGGCTACCTTCATATGCTTGAAATTTTCTGTTGGAGAGGCAAACCAAAGCACACAGCTGGCTTTGGAGTGTGTGGATTCAACAGGAAAAGGCACATTAATTTATCTTACACCCCAGTATCCTGTTTAAGTGTTCAAAATGCCCAGAGGCAGAGGTGCAGGTACAAAACAAACAAAGAGACAAACACAAAGACAAAAAAAAGAACACTAACCTGGAGAAAAACACATCATTGTTAATGAAGGAGATTTCATCTGCTAAGTCCATCTCCTTCCCACATGAACCACTGTCTGTTAATCGGAGGCTGACTTGAGATACTCCGTCTGACTGGCCTGGTTGTGGCAATAGGCACATTTGGCTGGATCGTTCCGTTGGGGGTTTGGTCATCTACAAAAGCAAAGAGAGAGAACATCGAAATGTGAAAAGAAGAAAGGCCAGAACAGCCCTTGCACGTAATCTGTAACTGAAAGACATTCTGTACCAGTGTACAAACTGCTAGCAAAGGTGACAAGGTGCAAGACAGTATTACAAAATACATATAAATCAAACACTCAGCTTGATAAAGACTATTTAAAGAAAAATATAGGCGTGTCTATTGAAAGAGCAGGGGCAAGAAAAAAATTAAGCAAAGAAAGGTAAGTGAAATAAATACTTATTTTCTGTATCACAGCAGACAGACTAAAAAAGTTTGCATTGAATTTGCTTCTTGACCACTGGAGAAACAGATGGTACCAGCAATTATACACCTCTGCTCAATCCCCTTCCCACACTTTTTAATGACAATTGATATCAACATATGCCCTAAGAATGCTTAGGGGAGAAGAAGAGCAAGGTCAGACGTCTGCCCCTTATTTTAACAGCAAACACTGAACCTAACCTTTGTGACTATGTTCAGTTTTCGCTTGTGCTCACTTTTGGTTTTAGCCTCTGCAAGATCCCATGGCTGGGAGTTTCACAACATTGTTACACATTGATTAAAATGGATTAAAAAGTACTTCTATTTTAGGTATGGTGACATAATCTTTCCCTTGGTTTTGAATTATGAGAATTTGCCAGTAACTGTTCCGTAACCACCTTCCCCATACCATTCTCGACTTTATCCTACTCCAGTAGTGGTCTCTAATCACACAGAAAAATAGGAGTTTATATAGTCTCTCATTTTACAGAAGTCATGCTCATGTGTTTGATCACTTTTGCTGCTTTTCTCTACACCTTTTCACGTTGTATTAAGTCCTTTCTAAAATGTAGTCAGAACTGCATGTGGCATTAGATATGAAGGCAGATTTAGAGGTAGCTTCTCATGAAAATCTAACGTTTTATTTGCTTTCATGATTGCTTAATTTGGAGCTCATCAGTATATGCATTTATATAGCCTGTTGAGTTTTGTGGACATAGTTAGCACATAGTGATGGAAACTCAACTAATCAGTTTTTCACCCAATACAGAGTAAATTAGAAGCCTCCTGAAAGTCCTTGTAGCCAGCTTTTAGTTTTTCCTACTTTCCTACTTGAATACTTTTCTATTAGCAGTACATTCAGTATTTTCTAGGTCATTAAGGAAGCAGTTAAATAGCACAGATTCCAACAAAGATCCTTAAGGGACTTCTCAGAAAACCTCTCTCCGCCAATAAACCAATCATATCTTTTTACTGCTTTCTAGTTATTAATCCATAAAAAGTCTTTCCCTCTAATCACAACTTATCTTTGCTTCTTTAGAAACCATTGAAAATCCCACTAACACCTTCTGAAAATTCAAGTGCACTACACTGACTGTACCTATGCACATGTTCACAGGCTCTTCTGTAACAATTTTTTCTCTAAAGATATAATGCTGGTGCCTCCAAATGACTTTAATTATCCATTTGTTTCTCAGTTCTGCTGCCTGCTGTAGTTGTTACAAATCTGCTGGACAGTAAATCAGAATTTCTGAACTCCCTTTCATACCTGGCTTACCCTAAGTTTTTTGTAAAATTTATTTTACTTCTGTTTCTAGTACTTTGTTTCACTCACAGTTGCTTTCAAATGCTTTGTGCGTGTTGAAAAGTTTCACGGGACAGAAGGCTGCCTCTTACTGGGCTTTGAAGAGAGTAAAATGAAAAACAAAACATTTATCAGTGCAAAGGGAAATCAGAGAGAGATGTTGAGAGAGCTTCTCGGTTTTAGCCTCTGGACTGCTTGCTCTGAGTAAGATCCTGACTTTGCTGACGTCGATGGGCATTTTGCCTGAAGTCAGGATCTCACCTTTGGACCACTCCTGGTTCCAGCAGCCCTCTGTTAGCCCATCACCTGCAGCAGTCTCTGGCTGTTGGAACCACTGGAGCTGGGCACACAGCACATGGACACCAGGCAGTGCCTCTCAGCTGGCACAAAACAGCAGCAGTGCTGTGATTTAAATGGGGAAAACCATGTCTGTGGGGAGGAGGGGAGACAGGGAGCTACACAATGGCCATGTTACAGGAGAGAATCACAACAGCAGGCAGCAGGGCCTGGGGTCTGGAGGCACTAACTCACTGAAGAAGAGACCAACCCCCACCTGGCTACGACCTTCTTTCAAGTACATGTAGACAGCAATAACAACATCCCTCAACCTCCTTTTCTTCAGGCTAAACAAGCCCAGATCATGAACATATGACCTGCTGCATACTGAGATGCCTGATGTGGTGTGGCATCTGTTAAAATAGCATTTTGTCCCCGGCGAAATCTAACCACTAAACAAACACACATCTATAAATCTTTGTAAATACATAAAAAGCTACACTTTGGAAGATGACACCAATAAATCCAAGGACAAGCCTAGAGAGCAGTGATGCTTTGGCTCAAGAAAAAATAATTTGATTTTTGCTTCCTGAAACTTTTTTTTCTGGTGAAGCTTTACCTCAAATTGCATTTGACAAAGATCAGACTGAGCCTGAAGCAGGTATGTTGTGGGCTGTTACAGCATAGCTACAGGCAGTGGCCACTGAAAGCATAGGCTCTGCTCAAGTTTGCTACTCTGTAACTTAAAACACACCTTCATTCTCAGCTAAATACAAGCAAAATAGCATCAGGTGCTACTGACGATCAAAGGGACAAGAAAAGATAATAAAAACACCAAAGAACTGAAAACTACAAGGAAATATTACACCATACATCCTGCATTTGGCTGTTGAGTTTTGTTGTCTCAAAGTTCAGATGCAAGGAACTGTGTTTGCAGTTGTAATAGAGACTAGTCAGTTTTATGGCCAGTATAAACATGCATCATGATGGGAGTTGAAGAAAGTGCAAGAAAACCTTTCACCTGGAGGCACAAGCTGACCAGTCAAGTGACATCATCCCACACAATAATACCACCAAGATTCTTCATAACTGACTGGGTGCATCATAGGTATGTTTCATCTCCCTGTGAGGTGTCAGAAGCTCCTGGGTTCAAAGATCAAAGATAAACATGACATATTCTAAAGATCTGATGTGGTGTGGTGACTAATCTTTCTCTGCTCTTGAAGAACACAAGCTGCTCCAGATGAGTCTGGAGAGCTCTGTGCATATGAATCAACATGGTTTAAAGACAGATCCTTAGCACAGGTCAATCTGCTTTTCTGAGTACCTCACTCATGTTCTCAAGTAAGAAAAGGGAAAACTTCCGTATCTCAAGCTATGCATGATCATGTAAATAATTGGACAATTCATATCCATTTGAGTTACGTAATTATGAAGTCTAAATGCAGATGTTTTGGAAGAAACCAGCTGTGAGTTTACACTTAAATGTCATCACTGAAAGGATACTACAGATATTTCCATAAAGTAATCCTCAAAAAACCCACCAGGTATTTAAAACATACACAGCACATTCTTTTGTTTAAAGTTGCATGGATGTAGTACTCTTCCAGACAAGAGGAAAACTCAAAAACTTGCTTACTGCACAAATGGAATTCTTAGAGTTGTCCACCAAAACAAAGAGGTCCATATTACTTTTTGAAAGGCTTCATACTTTGTCACCCTAGCGCTCTTTCAACGTACAAGTTGTCTATATCAACACAAATATCCCATGGAACAGAAAAAGGTACATCTCTTTGCAAAAACCCAGGCATGGCCAAGCGATGCATGGAAATTTGGAACACTGGTTTCTTTCTCATTCTAGTCTCAATTTGGCTAGCTATCAGCACAAAGCTTTAATGTCAATCTATCCACCCAGCAGCATTACCTCTGCTTCATGAAGGACTGGGAAAAGGAGAACATAAGCCAGCTGTAACTCATGCCTAACAGCTAATCAACCTGATTCAATCAGTTCTGCCCAGTCAAACGACTAGGGAATGAGCCACCTGCCAAAGTCACCCACGCTTGGTATTTGGTCACTGAAATCTCTTGAAACAAACATATTCCACTCACTCCATTCATACACAGAGCTGTAAGCTCTCTGCCAAAGTTAATGGTAATGACAATTACACCAGGCCTTGTCTGGAGACACAGATTTTGCCAGAGGGTTTAGGTCATCCTGAATTGCCCCAGGGAATCCGGTAGAAATTCCTTCTGAGACAGCAAATCCCTTCAAGTCATTCAATGAACAGACCAAGTATTTATGCTGTACTTGTGTTGCTCTCCAAAATTTCATACTGCAGCCAGTTCTCACACAACACCAGCTCCACCACCATTTTATTGCAGCAAGGGACTTCTGGGATGAATCTGGACGGGATAAATCTCCTGCAGCTGTGAGTACCAGACATATTTCAGGCCCAAAGGGCTTTCAAAGGCAGGGATAAATCCACAGCGAGATTTTCCAGTTACATTCATCTCACACTTCTTATATTATTCTCTCACTTCCCACTCCTATGCTCCAAATGAGGGTGTGATTACATTACTGGCCATGGCACAGAATTTCTGTGTGTAAGGAAGCAAGTGACAAAGTCGTGGTTTGAATGCTATGTGGACTACACTAGCAAGGACAAAGAAGTCAGAGAGGCTGTGGAACAGCATAATCCAAACCTATCTGAATTATGCTGCCATTTTTTTCCGTAACAGTAGAGCTAAAGGCAAGGGAAGAACTACAGATGTTACCTGCTGGACTTCTGCAAGGCTTTTGACACAGCCTCCACCACATCCTTCTCTCCAAATTGCAGAGACACAGATTTGATGGATGGACTGTTCGGTGACTGAGGATTAGCTGGATAGCTGCATCCAGAGAGGAGTGGTCAAGGGCTCAATGTCTCTGTTGAAACTGGTGACAAGTGGTGTCCCTCACTACAGTTGTCTTTAGTAGGGCTGCTGTCTTACTTAAAACGGGCTTGTGCCCAAATACTTCCCCAAAATATAGGTTCTATTCAGAAAGTAATAAAATGTAAAAATGACACTAAAACCCACCTTGATTCATCACTTCACCTACCACCTACAACATTGATTTTAAAACCACATAGGCATATTA
>VWZW01002032.1:468703-579223 GCA_013397115.1 Edolisoma coerulescens
CATTCAATGAACAGACCAAGTATTTATGCTGTACTTGTGTTGCTCTCCAAAATTTCATACTGCAGCCAGTTCTCACACAACACCAGCTCCACCACCATTTTATTGCAGCAAGGGACTTCTGGGATGAATCTGGACGGGATAAATCTCCTGCAGCTGTGAGTACCAGACATATTTCAGGCCCAAAGGGCTTTCAAAGGCAGGGATAAATCCACAGCGAGATTTTCCAGTTACATTCATCTCACACTTCTTATATTATTCTCTCACTTCCCACTCCTATGCTCCAAATGAGGGTGTGATTACATTACTGGCCATGGCACAGAATTTCTGTGTGTAAGGAAGCAAGTGACAAAGTCGTGGTTTGAATGCTATGTGGACTACACTAGCAAGGACAAAGAAGTCAGAGAGGCTGTGGAACAGCATAATCCAAACCTATCTGAATTATGCTGCCATTTTTTTCCATAACAGTAGAGCTAAAGGCAAGGGAAGAACTACAGATGTTACCTGCTGGACTTCTGCAAGGCTTTTGACACAGCCTCCACCACATCCTTCTCTCCAAATTGCAGAGACACAGATTTGATGGATGGACTGTTCGGTGACTGAGGATTAGCTGGATAGCTGCATCCAGAGAGGAGTGGTCAAGGGCTCAATGTCTCTGTTGAAACTGGTGACAAGTGGTGTCCCTCACTACAGTTGTCTTTAGTAGGGCTGCTGTCTTACTTAAAACGGGCTTGTGCCCAAATACTTCCCCAAAATATAGGTTCTATTCAGAAAGTAATAAAATGTAAAAATGACACTAAAACCCACCTTGATTCATCACTTCACCTACCACCTACAACATTGATTTTAAAACCACATAGGCATATTACCTATGTTGTGAAGTTCTTCTCAAATTAAAGATGCCTCATCATCTTAAACTACTGACACTGGGAGGTAAAGATCAACAGCTCAATCATTCCAGCAGAGACAACAAATTTAGCAGAGACAACAAATACTTGAAAAATAACTCAGTTGCCAACTCTCTTCCACACTCAGAACCAAGCCTGAAATCCTTCCTTGATTAACTGCTATACTGAAACCATAAAGTCACGATAAATGTGGTCATCTTTACAATACGTGCAGCTGCCACAGCCAAATTTGGATTTCTCTTACTCTACTTGTATTTTTAGGCATTGGATGACTAAAACACCGCCTCTGCACTCTGCTCTTCTCAGATATCAAAGTTATAAATTTGATGCAACTCTAAAGTGTATGAAGCTTTAAAGTTCAATGAAATTCTGATGTTTTATGCAAATTCAGATGTCTTAATGAGAATGAGACTCTTTGGAATCAAAGGGCTGAGTATTATCGTCCTTTAAACCACATCCTGGTCCTGCCTGTCCAACTTCCTTTTATGAGAAGGTAACCCATCAGGTGGATCAAGGGAATCCTTTGGATTTCAGTAAAGCTGTCAATACTGTCTCTCACAGGATCCTGGACAAAATGTGCAGCACACAGCTGGAAAAACACACAATGCAATGGGTGAGCAAGTGGCTCATGGGTTGGGCTCAAAGGGTCACAGTGAATGGGGTGACATCAGACTGGTGACCTGTCACCAGTGGGGTTCCACAGGGCCCAATCTTAGGCTCTGTCCTCTTCAACGTCTTCATGAATGACTTGGACGCAGGACTTCAGGGAATACTAAGTAAGTTTGCAGAGGACACTAAATTGGGAGGAGCTACTGACTTCCTGGAAGGCCAGGAGGCCCTGCAGAGAGACCTCGACAAATCAGAGGGCTGGGCAATCACCAACCACGTGAAGTTCAGCATGGAAAAGTGCAGGATTCTGCACCAGGGATGGGACAACCCTGGATGTNCACAGGGCCCAATCTTAGACTCTGTCCTCTTCAACGTCTTCATGAATGACTTGGACGCAGGACTTCAGGGAATACTAAGTAAGTTTGCAGAGGACACTAAATTGGGAGGAGCTACTGACTTCCTGGAAGGCCAGGAGGCCCTGCAGAGAGACCTCGACAAATCAGAGGGCTGGGCAATCACCAACCACATGAAGTTCAGCATGGAAAAGTGCAGGATTCTGCACCAGGGATGGGACAACCCTGGATGTACGGACAGACTGGGGAATGAGAGGCTGGAGAGCAGTGCCATGGAAAGGGACCTGGGGATCCTGGTCGATGGCAAGTTGAACATGGGTCAGCAGTGCCCTGGCAGCCAGAAGGGCCAGCCCTGTCCTGGGGGCATCAGGCACAGCATGGCCAGCCGGGCAAGGGAGGGGATTGTCCCGCTCTGCTCTGCACTGGGGCGGCCTCACCTCCAGTGCTGGGGGCAGTTTTGGGTGGCACAGTGTAAGAAAGGTATTGAGCTATCAGGGTGTCCAAAGGAGGGCAATGAAGATGGTGAAAGGCCTGAAGGGGAAGCCGTATGAGGAATAGCTGAGGTCACTTGGTGTGTTCAGCCTGGAGCAGAGGAGACTGAGGGGAGACCTCACTGCAGTCTGCAGCTTCTCATGAGGGGAGGAGGAGTGGCAGACACTGATCTCTGTGGTGACCAGTGACAGGACCTGAGGGAATGGCCTGAAGTTGCATCAGGGGAGGGTTAGGTTGGATATTAGAAAAAGTTTCTTCACCCAGAAGGTGACTGGGCACTGGAACAGGCTCCCCAGGGCAGTAGTCACAGCACCAAGCCTGACAGAGCTCAGGAAAAAACACCACAGCCTCCATATTTCACCAAAGCCACAGTGAACAGCAGAACTGCTTAAATGTTTGAAAGTAAACACACACTTTGCTAACACTGCTTGATTCCAGAGTGAGGAGCTAGCAAATGCTCTCAGAAAGTCTACGAAATTCAAGCACAGCTATGCAGATACGGCATTTCTAGCTCCAGAGGTAGTTTACTTGTCACTGGCTGTGAATCCCATAATTTTGTTTCAGTAAACTCTCAAGGTCAAAATCATGTCTCTTATAAACCAAAGCAGATTCAGTGAACAAATTCCAAATTTCCCCTGAAGGCTAAACATTAAAACTGTACACTCCAGAAAGATGTAATCTGAACCCAAAGCTATCCTGTCCTAAAAACATTCAAAATTAAGCAATCAACCCAGTAGTAAGATTATCTTAACCTGTGACTCTCCATGGCACACACACAACAGGAGGTTGCTGAAGTGAACCAGCAACACCTTAAGGCCCTTTTCCTGCAGGAGGTCAGGCACATTTGCCTAAGGGAATCCCTTCGGCCTCCTGCCCTGTGCAGCTCTCCAGGCAGCTTTGTCAAAATGCTGGAGGCGTGCAGTCTGCATGGGATGTAGGCCAAGAAACAACAAGATGTACGGGCCTGGAGCCAGAAGACACAACCAGCTCCCAGCGATCGCCGACTGCTGCCTGGCATCTGTTTGCCAAAGGAAACGCAGCGCAGGCAATGTTCTGAACTGAAGTGAAGAGAGCTTTATCCAGGTGGAGAGGAAAGAGTGAGATTGATGTAGACTTTGCAGATCAGGGGTCCTAGGAATCTCAGCAAAAGGCATGTTGAGGACTCCCTGGTGGATTAAATAAAAACAAAAAACTCAAAAGCAAAACAAGCATGCATGACTTCACATTGGAGAGATATGATAGCCCATTGTCTTATCATCACTGTGCAGCAACAAACCTTATGGCCTCCTGAGAAACATAAAAATCCAGCCTCAGTCACAATCCTGAATGTATCCCACAAGGATACTGGAAGTTATTCGCATCCAAATCCTAGAGTTCTGACTACACTGCTGGGACACTGCTCCTCTTGGAATAACTTCTGCCTTTCACTCACTTTGGACTCTCTTAGCTTGAACAGATGATGCATCAAGAGTAAGCAGCACAAATACGGCCAGATGATCACAATCACAGGAGAAATGCAGGAATGAACTTAGAAGGCTGACTATGGTGACAATTTCTGCTCTCAGCTTCCCACAGGGCAGGCTTTCTGCTCATGTCTGTATTCACCTGCCCATTTAGAACAATAGTGAGAGCAAGAAAAATTATGGTAAGTTACTGTAGTTACAATGGGCATGATTTGATATTTCAGTATATTCTTAAAATAAATGCCACCTCCAGTGAAGGAATCCTAAAGCAAATGCTCTGTAACTCTCTGCTGTGCTGCTAAAGGGCAAATGTTAATGAGCCCATCAAAAGCCAGAGAACCAAGGTAAGTCAGTGCAGTACCCATTACATTCCTCCAGCCTTCCTGCTGGCCAACTGTTTGAGCTGTAAACAAGTAAGTGTTTGCCAAAGGACTTCTTCATTAGAAAAATGTGAAGCTGTGCCAAAATTCAGAGCTGTTCCACGCAAGTCCATGTAAGTAGGAAAGTTTAAAACAAGCTGTTAAGAAACCTGTCTTTCTCCATGTATGGTGCTTCTCCTGTTCACAGCATGACAATGAATTACACAGCAATGAAAGAATTTGCTGCCTAAAAGACACTGTTGGCAGTGGTGTGAACTGTGCTATATCCCATAAAGTGCAGGCAGATCCTTCAAGGAAAACAGATTAGTTTTACCTCTGTATTTCTCCTGCCCTGCATTACCATATGGCCAACTCATTAACCAGGGAACCTGAACAACTGAGAAGACAACTGTAAAGGCTGACTCTAGCTCCCACTCTTCAATCCCTTTTCCTTCTCAGCAATAAAGAATGCTGTTTACAAACTCTGTAATAAAAGCAGGTTCAGGCCTTGGGAATTTTGAACAGAGGTGGAGCAGCACTCTCAGACATACCAATAAGCTGGCACTAAACGTGCCCAAGCTCATTTTTATGGCCCTCTGAATCAACACTGGGTAATACAGATAAGCTGAGACTCCACTAGAAATTCCACTAGACCACGTAACAAGCCAGCAACAAAAGGACAGGAATGATCCTGTTCTTGGATCATTCACCTCTGAACTAGAAAACAAGTTAAAAATACATTCTGTACTCTAACAGAACCTTCAAGGTGATCTCATAGGTGTTTTCTATCTCCCATTTTCAGGACATTGTATCTTCATTACAACTAAACCTCCAATTGTAAGTACAAGTCATCGCAGACGAATGACTCAAGTGAATCATGTAGGTGTGTTAGATCAGATTCTTCTGTCACTTGCTAGCAAAAGTTAGAAATCAACATTCCTGCAGTAAACGTAGGACCAGGCTTGCCACTGACTGAATACTATTAAGATAAGCATGCAATAGTCAGAGATTTCAGGACTCATGCAGTACAATAATTGCTTTTATTATGTCGAATAGTGATGAAAAATGAGAACAGAAGCATATGAACCAAAAGCAGAAAAACCTCTGAGAGCACACTATTAACTGCTCCATCATGGATTCTGGAACAGCACATGTAGATTCATGTGTTTCAGTATAGAAATGCATTTAATTTGCACAAAATAATACTTCCAAGGGAGCAGGAGAACCATTTACTGGGAACACAGCAAACAGCACCAGCTAATAACCTATTAAACATTAACCTCCAAAAGTCTGCAAGGTGCAAGCTCTGGCAAGAGGACCTATTCACACTGGGCGGAATGCACACAAATATATTTTTCTGGTTCTCTGAGAAAAGATCTTATTTACAGTTTATTCCAACACTTGCTAATCTCCTGCCTCTTCCTTAGTGTCCTTCAATTCATGCTGGTTTTTACAAGGCAAACATTACTGTAAGATTATACCACTCCACCTACGAACTGGCTGTTTTCTCTAACTGTACAGCACATCTTTACGTTAATTAAGACATTAAGGGGAAGAACTCACCACCATTAACATGGAAGATGCAAGCTGAAAGACAAAACCTACTAGGAATATCAGGCAGGCCTAACAGTCATATTTTCAGGCTGTCCAAGTTCCGAGGCTACTTGGAAAACTTACAAACAAACAAAACCAGAATCTCAAACACAGTTCAAGCGGAGAATCCACTGTTGTTAGTGTTTTGTTCTTGCTTATTAGCTCCTGAAGGACTGGCAACATGTTTGATTTTAGCCTTTAAAATCCAGAAAGTAGAAAGGAGGCGCTCATTTCCAATAACATGTTGTACTTCAGTAACTAAGCATGTTTTGGAATATATTTTGTTTTTCTAAACATCCTGCAAACTTGCAGATCAAAAAGTTAATTCAATTAAGTGGTTTTTTGACCACAGTTAAACTGATTGCTAACTCTATTACATAGATTGAATAACTGTACATGTTCAGAAATGTGACTCTTGCTCTCAGAACACTCTTTGGTACTGGGATTCAAAATACCTAAATTGTAATTTTCAAATGCAAGTATTTAAAGTCAGGCACTTGCATTCCACACAGAGTAGTAAAACCGACAAAATTTAGTCAGGTCACTCTTGCAAGGACTTAAAGAGCACTTGTCTGTCTTCATTTCTGTTAAGGAAGTAAGCAACTACACCAACCTTTGTACTTGCATGAAAAAAATAACATTATTACATAACTACCTATATGCATTTCAGTGCATCTTTGAATCACTGAAGCTTGAGAATTCTTTGAGATTTCTATTTATTAATTTTTAGCATTGGTTGTGAAATTCTTGAAACAGTGGAATGAAACCTGCTGTGCTTTAAAGCCTGATTTTCCCTTAAAACCAATGACATGGCTCCTGTATAACTGGGATAAATGAACTTGGAGCCACAAAATGACTAGCATGGAGAAGTCCTACCTGAGCATCACTCTTCTAGAACATTACAAATCTCCAGAGAATGCTCTAAGAAGTATGGCTTATTTACAATTGCATACTTTCCATTCTCATGTGAAGGAAAAAATCTCCAGAGCAGCACACTGGATACAAAACAAACTTTGTTTTGTTCAGCTGTGTTTGCTCAACAATCAGCATTAACTGTTTACACCTGGAAAGTTACCCAACCTCTGCTTACTGTCAACAGCTCCCAGCAACCACCTTTCCATCTCATACTTCCCAAAACCTGCCCAAACCTGAGTACCTGCTCATGATGGCATCAAGTCCCACCACAGTTACTAAGGGAAATTCTCTACTATCAAGAGTATTTGGGCCAAAGTAAAGAGTCAGCATCTGTACAGGACACTGTCAAATCCCAGGTTTTGAACTTTAAGTTTCTTTAATGATTTTCACACAAGCCTTGAGAAGATCACAGGGAAAGCCAGAGAATATATGATTTCCTAACTCTGACAGGCAGTATTTATTGGCAAGTAGTGCAGTCAGAAGTCTATTAGTGTAAAGCAAAGCTTTTAGTCATCTCCTACATCTGCAAATGTGGCAAATTTAGAGACCTGCAGGTCCTCCTAACCTTACACTATAATAATAAACTGTACTGATTCCTTTATCCATTGCCATTATTAAGTAAAAGGGATTCATACAGCATACCTGCATCTTACACTGTTACCTGTCTTGGATGCAAAGTTCAGAACAGAATACTTTTATCCTTTTCAACAAAATGTTGAATGGGCATAAAAATTGTTATTTTTCAGCCTCAGTCAACTGTAGTCACGGAGATACTGAACTGTGCAGTCAATTTAAAGTCTTTTGTATTTGTAGCATGCTATCACACTGTAACACAAGACTTTAAATGCATCTGATTATGACTGCTTAAGGAAGGAATCAGGAAAAAAAAAAGCTACTAAAAACAATGGTTATACGTGGTGCTGTATTTTAATGACAACAATAAACTTATTTGTTGATAACATGATATTCCAAGTTATCTTTGGAACAATCTCATTATTAATGCTGTGCTCATCCTCTCTTTCCTGCTTGATTCAGTAATTAATCTGTTTCTGGTCTCACAAACTGCATAATCAGAGGAAACTGGCCTGTGGGATTCTCAGTTCAACTTTTAAATGCTTCTAGAAAGCATCTATTTTTTAGCTGTTAATACACAGAAGACCACCTTAATTAAAATAAACGTGAACTTTTATCAATGTGAAACTTTTTCTTAATTAAAGCACAGACCAGGTTTTTTTTACAGAAACAGGGAGTCAGAGCCCCTTCTGCAATAAAGAATGTGCCACTCTGACTTCACTAAAATGTCATCCAATTTACTTCATCAAAGTGTTTGGCCTTGTGCCCCAAAAGAGAAAAGCTATTATATGGGATTGCTCACTGACTCTGTGCAGGGGCTTTAACAGAAAAAACAGTTGTTGTCAGCGCAATGATCAGGGCTGCAAATACCAGTGATAATTTTTCATCAGGCAGAAAACCCCCAACCACCACGGTAGCTTGTAGGAGCCATGGGCGGTGGAGATGTTCTGTTGGACTGTTCACTATGTCCTTCAGTTCAAAGAAAAAAAAAAAGGAAAAAAAAATCAGGTGACCTTCAAGTGACCACTAGTGAAAGCCATGTTTATAACAAACAAAAGGAGTCAGTTCTTCATGTGAGGGGGAACCAATTTGTGGCACACTTTTCCAGATGATATGTTGGAAGCGAAAAGCTTACACACGTGCAAGAGAGACACAGGACAATTACTCTGGACATCACTAAATACACAAACCACATGAGCAGGAAAGCTTCCAAGAATAGTCATGAATTGGTAGAAAAAATGGAGGAAATACCTTGCTGCCCTATCCTTCTCCTCCCCTGACATCTGCTTACGGGCAGTGCTGGAAGCAGGACACTGGGCTCGACAGATCCCCAGTGTGAGCCAGCACTGCCACTCTTATTTATGATGAGCAGCTATTAAGAGCATTATTCAGTGAATTCCATGCTGCAAATGACTGCAGGAATGATGCATTAGCTGATTGCATGAGGACAGACTGCAACAGCTGACTCTTTACTGGGTCAGCAGCTGTACAGCACAGAGGAGGGAATATTCTGTTTCCCTCCACGTAACACTGCAGTGCAGCCTTTGCCTCAGATAGGTGTCACCAGGGTCACACCTGCAGATTTTCCCAAGGGCACAACAGTGTTGTGCATGGAGCAGTGCAAAAGAACAGTGGATTTAAGAGTTCCTGGATCTCCCTTCGTTTGATGTTGGAGTGGCAAATACACCACTCCCCGTGTTAAGTTCCTTGGTGCACAGCAGGGCAGGTGTGACATGCAGCAGTGCTGTCAAGGATGCCAAAGCAGTTACAGAGCTGCTCCTCTTACTCATAAGATGAAGACAAAATGGAATCTCTTCCCCTCTGTGACCATGCAAAATAGCTCATGGCTGATTAAGGCTCCAAAAGACATGCAAGGTACCAAGTAATCTGTATTTCTAAGACTAAAACTGTGTGGCCAATGATATGGAGATCTTCAAAGGCATTTTCTAAATCACATGGTCACAGGTATTTTCATGAATGTTAACTGGATGGAATAACTGATTTTTATTCAGTTATCAGTTCACAGAATTGTCATTCAGTGGCATAGATATCTTCAGGAAAAATATAGGTAATGATTTAATGTGAACAGTGACTGAAAAAAAAATTTAAAAATCACTTCACAATGTATCCATTTTGTACCCAGAAAGTGATGAAAACATCATTGTTAAAAGAATGTCAGTAAATAATACTAAACAAACCAGGTAACAAACATTGAAACATCTAGTATTTACATATGAGTTTTTTGCCTTGGTTGCTATTAGCATATAAATACTGGGTCAGTTTCTTCCTGTCTGCTGTTCTGCCTTGCCATCATTTACCCTATACTTTAATAACCAGAATTCAGCAAAGCTGTTTCAGATAGAAGTGATAAAAAGGAGAACCTCACTGTTTGCAGAAAAACTGCATCACTGCTTTTCAATATAAAACTAATACCCTATTCAGCTCAACTTTCATTTCCTTTTGTTCTCCCAAGACTATTTATATATATGACCTTTTACCTGAGACCGTATCTCTTAATAAACAGCTAAAAGCTACTCTGTTTCACATCAGTACAACCTTAACCTACTGCACTCATTGCCGTAAAACACATACAAAGGTCACGAGCTGTGATACATAAGCAAGACAGAGATGTGGAAATCCATTATTTTTAGAGAGAACTGCAATATGGAAAAGGAAATGACAAACACAGTAACAATCCCGTGATGCACCTCAATGCTACCAACTCCATCTGTGGAACATCGTGGTACTTTCCAGGAGAAATAGTAAAATGTGTCTCCAGCCATGCAGAAGGACTGGTTACTGAATGCTACAAGAAGTTAAACTGCTAGTGCCAAGTTCAAACATAATTCCAGAATTTGTAAAAGGTTACGACTTCACTGAGGGAAAATATTCATCTTCCATGCCCACGTCGACAATCTGCAACTAAAACATCCCTGTGTTATCAACACTGTTTCCAGCACAAATCCAAAACACAGCCCCACATCAGCTACTATGAAGAAAATTAACTCTACTCAAGCCTAAACCAGCACACCATCATTTATAAGCTTGCAGTGGGTTAAGGTGTCAGGGATCACACCCCAGCTTCTCACGGCTGAGGTACAAAAAAGAAGCCTGTAGCAGAACTTAAGATCAAAAAAACCAAATTAAACATTTACAAAGTGGCACAAGAGGACTTCTCTCTTGCTGCGTTTCCCTAACTCCATGTGTATGCGGACAGACGTTCAGTAACAACAGAGCTCAGATCAGTTCAGGGGAATATTTTATTCTACCTTTCAATTTTGAAAACTGGAATCTGATTTATCTATTTACTGTAATATTATTCATAAATGGAAAAAGTATCATCTAAAAGAAAGCTATGACCTAGATATGGGAAAAATCCAGGCTCTCCAGATCTGCATCTCACATTACAGTTGCTTAAACTCAAGTCTTGAAAAAGCTAAATTGTATTTTCAGATCTAAAAATCTAAATATTCACAAGGAAAAAAGTTTTTCACACATGGAATTCAGCAATGTTACTTTCAAAAGAAATATCTGATCTGCAGTAAATTAGGGAGTCCTAAGTGTCTCTATATTGTTCTAGTTACTCGTCTAAGATTCTCAGCACACAGAGAACAGACCCCTTTCTTAACAGTGAAACTGAGATGTTCACTGCTAGCAATTAAGGTTGAATGCTGCTGGGATCTGCTGGATATATCAGATTTTCAAGAGCATCCGGTGTGGATACACATTAGGAGCATCTGGCCCCTTGTGTCCCACGCATCACATGCTCCTGTTGCTGTCAGACTGCCCTGAGCCCAGTTTATGAACACAAGCTTTGGGGCACTAGAAATGTCACAGGCACAGCAGGGTGTACCAATCACCTTCTGGACAAACTGTGATTATCACAGTGCTCACAGGAGGGGTTTTAAAAAACCCATTGAATTTATACTGAAGCCAATGAGCATTTCACTGCTCTTAATATAGGAAAAATAATTAATTTAGTGCTGACTTCTGAAGCTCCCACCTTGAGAGTATTCCAGATGAAGTTAATGGCAGAGGCCAGCAAGACTTAAATGCCACAAGCAGAAAAATCTCTTACACTTCTTTACTTTGGATCAGTTCTGACTGCCTGCAATGTGTCCTTGTCACAAAGACAACACTGACGGCTGATTTATACAGAGGGGATAATGCTGATCATTTTGCAAAACATGATTAACTGAATGACTAATTAAGGAGAAACAGAATAAACATTGAGGAATTTAAACATGAGGGACTGAGAGATTTGTCTTAGTTGAAAAATTTTCACCTTCTTGCTAATCTCCTTTTTCCCCCATGGGTACAGCAAGGATGCTCAGAAACAGCTGGCTACATGAAGCTCACATGCTTATTTTACTGTACCCCGTTTCTTGGTGCTGACTTTGACGCCTTCCTTTTGAAAGATGATGATGTACTGACTGACATGGACTGCTCCCAAGTGCTAAATCACAATGTCATACCCCTCCAAAAAACCCAATCACCAAAACCCCCACAACAAAACAAAAAAACAACAACGAAAAAACCCACAAATAAACCCAAATCAGTAACAGACAATGAATGAAAAACATTTCAAATAAAACAAGTGTAAGTACAGACCAGGACACACATACACATATGGATCTTATTTTCCCTGCATTTTAGCTATGTGGAATTATCATGGGACAATGATAGTATCAATGAGTATTTATTGCAAGAAAAAACTCAAGAGAGCAAAAGCAAAATTCCTAAGCACATTAACTGCAAAATTTTTCAGCTATATTCAAACAATTTACAGTATACTAGAAGTATGGACAGCAGGAGAAAAAGAGACATTTCTTATGCGCCTGTCTTTCCTTTTTATGTCCTAATCTTGGCAAATTTCTTCTCGTAACGTGTTAAAATGAAAACATTGGTGGCGAAATTCTAGCGAAAGAAGTATCAGCAAAACAATTTATTACTTTATAGAGTTTAGCATTAGCATATTTGTGTAAATATACAGGACTACATTTAGTAACACCACAAGTGAGAGATTTATAATCCTGTAAATGCTCCAGTGAATTTCAAGAGCAGAAACATTCTGGTTTAATAATACATACACAGAGTTGTCAAAACCAGCAGAGCTAGAAGCACTGGAAAGCTATTTCAAAATTACACAAGGAATTGTTCAGGGTTTTTTTTACCTGCCTTTCTGAATCCCAGCCTAAACATAACCATCCTCCTCACTCCAGACTGAATTTCCTATAGGTGAAGGGTCTGGAGGCTTATAAACTTTCACCTACAAATCTCATATTGCTCATTTCCTGTCTGCTCACATCTTAAAATGTCATTCTGGCTGAATCACTATACACCCTTACTATAAACATGCCCATCTGCTCACTGGTGGACAACTGCAAAGTGAATCCTAGCTGAAGAAATACTAAACAAAAAAATGGAGACAGACTTCTACAGGTGCTCCTTCTCCTCAAGTACTTTCCACCCTTCTCCAAACCTCCCATGTGAACCCACTCCTACTCTTGGGGGCTCCCTAGTCCATGCAGGAGCAAATTGGCATGAATTGCCCAAATAACGGGACACTGCACAAAATGGAAATGTTCGTTCAGATCTTTGGAAAGGATTTCCAAAGATCCGTTCCTGCTGTCTCCTGATGGGAAAGAATTAATCCAGTACTGAAAGCCGACCATTAACACGATGCTAAAATGGGCCCAGACATGAAAGAAGAATAAAGGAAACTATCTCGACCCTGCAGGCTTAGCCAGGGCAGTGTAACAGGGATTAGAAATGGATGCCTTTTTTCCTGACGTAAATGAAGGGCTGCTCTTGTGTCTGCTGAGTGTGTAACCCCGAGGTGACAGGGACAGGGACTTATTTAGAGGGAGCCCACTCAGTCATGGAGTTGGTGAGCTCTCAGAAGTTCCTCCCAGATCTTGTCAAGGAGAAAAGCATTTATGAGTGAAGACCTAGTTTTGCTCATCTGGAGAAATCAGCTGAAACATTGTGGCCACTGAAGTAGCAGCTCTGGCTAGCAGACTGGAAACAAACAGGATGAAAATGCAGGAAGGTAATTGCATCTAAAATAAGAGCTCTTTTGAAACTATTTGTTTTTGCAAAAATCAGCAAGAGACCAATTTCTGCAGCTCTTCAGGGACTGAAACCTGCCTGTTCAGAGGTCATCAGAATGCACCTACAATATACTCACAATGATAAAATTCTGCATTTATAATTTTCCTTGACTTCATAAGATCGATTTTCAATTCAATATTAATGTTATAGTATGTTAGTATTATTTTAATGTTATATAAATTTTCCAAATGTAATTCTTCTTCTGCATCAGGTGAACAGGGTATGTATTCTACCACCCAGCAGGGGAGGAATGAGAAAAGCCTTCTGCATTTCTGTCTCAAACATGTGCTCAAACCAGGAACAGCATTACATCCTCATAATGTCAGTGCTTGTGTGCCAGTGCAAATATTTATGTGCTCTGAGCTGACTGGTTCTTGAAACTAGAAGTGCTCTGTCAAGAAGGCATTGGAGTGAAAAGGTGAAAATACAATGACTAGGTAATAGATTATATGTTTAATTTGAAGACAATATTGAGCTATAAACCATGCTATTAAAGGTGACATGTTTCACCTGAAGCCAGTGGAAGGAATAATTCTAGAAATCTTCCAAGAGCGAGTCTCATAATAGTTTGCCTGCCCAAATTTCCCTTGCCACTTGAACTAAATAAAAATCGTCACTGCCTATCTTTGATCATTAGAGAAGCCTAATGACTGCTATTCCAAGGTCCCAATTCATTCCAGTTGTAGCAATACACCACTGGCTAGCTGCACAACATAGGACTATATGCAGCTACAGTTCAAACAGCAATTCAAGACCTTTGTATATTAAAGGTCCTTGTTCAAAATTATTATTTCTATTGCTACTGTAGGTTTTGCAAACCTGTTTCTTCCAGAAGATTACAAAATTGGCAGTACTGCAACTCAAGTCTGACTAATCATCCATTACATGAGTTATCACTCAGTTTAGTAACACAAAAATCTATCAGGATCATACTGATTCACACTAGGAATTCTGTTCCAAAGCAAAACATCAGCAATGTTTTCTTAGAAACCCCTGACACTTATTAAGTGAAAATGCACAATAGTGCAGAGGTACTGACAGAAAATTACCTGCTTACACACAACACTGCCTAATAAAAACCAGGTATTTATGATCCTGACAACTTGACCACGGAGCAAACACCTAATCAGAACACTCAACCCACTTCACTCATTTCTCTCTAACTAGCAGAACCTATTGATCAACAGACTGGGACGCTTACGGACCCCTCACAGAGTTCGGAAATTGAAGTGAAGCTTGGATTAAGGATTGTAGTAACAGCTGGCTGCAAATGAGACCTGTCAATTCCAACAAACTCCAACTTATTTCAGAATTTAAAAAAATAATAAATCAACTCCCATAATTCTTTTATTATAAGGTGTTTCCAAATATAGATATATTTCTGAAGAAAGTACATGTTATACTTCCACCTGCTGGCCACCAAACTGGATGATCATCTGGATATCATTCTGTTAGGTGGAATGAAATCCTTCCAGGCAAGGCATCATGAACCCGACAGTTCAATTTTCCATTGCAACTGAAACTATTCTAAGGCAAATTTTCTTTTTTGTTAAAACTGCACTTTTTAGAAAATGTAGATGTTTCCAAAGAAACACTTCCCATCACTTCTAATTATAATATTACAATATGCCTGAGCAATGAGCAAGAGGAGGCTTTACAGCCCTGGGAACAAAGCAGGGACTGGACTGCAACTTGCAGAGATTTCCAGCTGCCTTATTTTCTGAATTATCCACTGAGAAAGCAAGCTAAGAAATCCTTTTTACCTGGCACAACTTGTCTTTCCCAATGACTGAGCAACCTCTGAAAGAAGAACTATAACTGGGATTAAGGTGTTCCTGTGCACAGACACAACAAGAATGGCAGTTCAACTATCAGCAGCCCTACAGAATCACATCTCTTTTCCCCATCTCTAACACAAATTAATTTTCAGCCTCCTTAAAATGTATTTTCTTTAAGCTGCCACAGTCTGTACCTGATTGAAATGCTCTTGTTCTTTCTGGAAGTCTGTAGCATTGTGTATTTCCCCTAGCTATGACCAACATAGTAGACAAGATTCCACTTGCTCCACTGGAGCTGTTTTCCCTTTCCAATACACTGCTCCAAGAGAAGCTTGATGCTTTCATGACTTTATCTAATGATCCACATATTCTTGTTTTCATTTTAAAAGAGCAATATTTCCTGCTTTTAAAAATCCACCAATTTCATGACCAAAGTGTGGAAAATTTTAAGATATCCAGCCCATGAAGTGTCAGGAGTCACGCAAGTTTGGGAAGATGATAAATATGACCAAAACATGACATTCCCATTTGGGGGTGGGATGGCATGAGGCACTACTCCCCTGATTTTCAGTTTAATTAATGACTTAGGATTGATGCTGACTTCAAAAAAGATTATTATGAGTGGATGATGTCACACAACAGGCACCTAAGCAACCTCTAAAGGTATGTTCCTCTTTTTCCAGTTGAGATTTCAGTACCAAAGTAAGAGCCTGAAGCCATGAAGAGATAAGAAAAAGCAGGGCTAATTTTGTAACACACTAAACCAGAAAGGCATACCAGAGCAATGAGAGAAGGGCATTGTTTCATGCACTTTTTGATGTCTTTCCTTGTTTTTTAAACCATTGTCACTGAGTTTCAAATTTTGATTCAAGTTAGTCCTTCTGCAAATGTGTGCCATTCTTCTCCTTGTATATGAATTTTCACGGTTACAGATGCTCTTTCCAAACTCTTAATCAAGAAACACTGAGATCAGCACCAATGGCTTTGACCATCATGAGGTCAAACTCTTAAGACAGTGTAAAAACTGACTTCTTTTAAATACCTCCACCCCCATTCTGGAAAGCTTACCTTTGGGTAAGGCTAAGACCAGCATTCCAACCGAAAGAAGAATTAATGGTTGTCTGGGAAAATGTCTCAACAAATCCTATCCCCAAACTACAGGCTGAGAAGAACACATACGGCAGGTCACATTATCACAAGCCACTGTACTAACCTAGAGAAAAAGTTATCTCCACATTCAAGAATGTAAAAGGAAGGATGACAAAGAAATATGGGCTGTGGAGGGGCTACAGCCTGCATCCAGAGTGACTGGAGGTGATGGAAGGTCACGTATCAAGGGTGCTGGAGCTTTTGCACTTCACTACAGACTGCCAGCCTTTTCTCTGGAATGGGAATGAAGGGCTGTCAAGTTTGAGTACAGCAAGAATAGAGGCACAGGGCTGTGGGAATTCAGAGAAAAATGTAAACATGGAAAGTGAGGAAGGAGTGAGAGTGAAGGCAATCATGGGAAAGGTAGCAGTGTAGTGACTCAGGGTTAAATGCTGGCAACGCATTGAGGGATCTGGGGGAAGGGACGACAGAATACCCCACAAGGAAGTGAGTGAGGTCATCTACATCTCTCCTCACCTTCTTGCTGTTCCCAAAACAGAAGCTAAAAAAGCCACTTAAATAAATGCAGCTGAGTTTGGTAAAGGGCAAGTCTTCAGTTTCTCCACTTTCCTTGCCATCCACTCCCCCATCCCACCATGGTTCATGCTTGAATGCAACACCCTTAAAATCAACAGGGCCTCAGTTTATGAAAGCACTGTCCTGAACATCCTATATTTTTCACTGCTTTCAATAGGATTACTTGGAAAATTTCTAGGCACCTACCTGTAGATATATCAGTGGCTTTTCCAGAAGCAGTAACTTTGCCTACAAATACCTTGCTGTTTTCTGGACACCGTGACACAGGTCATGGCAAACAATTCTCTGAGGCATTTGTTCTTTTATAACACAGACCAGCTTCTACTGTCTGTAATGGTTCATGCATTAGCAATCTGGCAATCACTTTTCTCTACTGAATCTCATTATTATCACTTGGTTTTCTCTTCAAGTGTACCATCTCTATTATACAAATTGGCTAGGACAGGGGATATCTGCTAGGATACAAAAAATGTAACCTTTGAGAATAGTATAAAGTGTCCTTTCATAGAGCCATCTGACAAATTTCAAAAAAACCCTTCTTAGTACCTTTGCTATGTGAAGTTAGATGACTGTACTTCTTGTGTTTGAGTATGTGCCTTGATTAAAATAGAAAACTCCCACCGAAATTAGATGGACAATGAACAAGGTCAAATTTTTGCAAATCTGGCTGCCACCAGAATTTGGAAAATATCAACAAGGTCCAAAGATGCAAACACAATGTGAGCCCTTGTATTCAGGCACGGCTCATTCCTCTCAGGCAATCATCTGTCTCCTGAGGCAAAGCAATGGGCAACACTTCCCATCTCACTTGAGTAATTCTATCTTTTAGCATATTTTGTTGGAGTAATTCTGGTTGTCACCATGTAATCTGAGAGCTTGTATCTCTCAACAGCTGTGGGAAATTTCCCAGATCTCCACTTTTGTGCAATCCCAATTACTACTAAGTCCTTAGAAGTGAAAGACTATCTTGACTTTTGGAACTGGCTGAGGCTTGAAGGAGAAGGAGGTATATCTGAAGCTTTTCTTCTGGGCTCTTTTTTTAGACATATGTTCTTTACCTGGTTTTGTTGCTGAAGTGACCATCAGTGGCTAAACATCACTGTCATCAGCCAGGCAGATCACTTCCACTACCCAGAAATTCCTGTGGCAGTGGAAGGCTATCAGTGGTTCTATCTCCTTCCACAGAAGCATTTCAGCTGAGTGTTAGTAACAGCTAAAAGACAACTAAATACACCTAAATACTTCCTCACTGATTCATCACGTAGGAAAACCAGCAGCTGAGCCCAACTCATACAGATTCAGCAGACCCCCCTGTGATACACCATAAAGGCAGAGATGTTGTCAGATGATTTCATCTGAATGGCAGAACCTGGGCTCACACCAAACTTCCTGCTCTGTCAAGGTCAAATACAGTATTTTTATAACTTATTTTCTGACAACTTCTATTCCAGACAGTGAAGGTTAAAGTGATTTTATCAGTGGGTAAAACCCTACCAAGGACAGGCATGTAGTTCAACCCTCCCAAACTCAAGAATTCACACCCTGTAAGAGAGTAATTATCTGCACAGTTAACACACAAAAAGAAATGAGGCAACTGCAAACCATCCTCATGACCATTTCCTGCGCAGACTTGAGGTTGCTTCTGGTGGCAGAGACAGCACAAGCCAAAACAAGGCACTTCTGGCTGCCCTACTTGTCAGCTTCTGAATTTTAGAATCCTTTGATGTTACACACAAGCCCTCTTCCCACCAAAGGTGTAATACTTTATCACTTTTCTTTAAGAGCTCCAGTGTATTTTCTTCAAAGGGTACCTTATTTAATGCTTCTCTTCAAGTGCACTCAGAAATGGCTGTTCTGGGGTCAGAACACACGACTTTTAAACTCAGGTACATGTTTGAGACAGGCAAACTTCACAGTGGCAAAGGCTAGAGACCTCACGCTGTCCTAGAGTCCAAGTTCATCATCACTGAAGTACACCATAAATGATAAGCGTGTCAGAAACCCTGAACACTTCTTAAAATTATCCTGCCTCATTTAAAAACATTTAAATTTTAGTGAATATATTCCTGCATAAATAAGCATGTAGCCAACAACAAGTAAGATGTTTAATAGAATGAGCTTCCAGACTAGTAATGAAAATTAGCCTATCAGCAGAATCAATGCATAAACTGAATACCAATCAATAACACAGAACATTATTACACGAGAGTCTGCCTTCCACTTATCTAAAGGATTTTTGAATTGAAGCCTGAAATAAGCCTGAATTATTGATTTGCTGTAAGAAAATGAAATATTAGAGATACTCACTTTTACCAAAATTATTCTTGCTAGCTCTTCACATACAGGCTTTTCTTCATCTTTCTTCAAGCCTTCTAATTCAAACAAGGTATTGTAGTTTTCCAGCATTTTTGTCATTATCTTGTTGCAGATCTCCTGCTCCTTTATCCCTTCAAATCCAGAGGGCACGCTAGAATTGGAAAGACAACAAAGCAGAGTGTTACAGGGACTCAACATACAAAAGGTTCTGCACGGGGGTCTCTGTAACATTTCAGTTGTGGATACAGGCTGGGTGGCAGGCACAGGAAACTTTGTCTTGGAAAGGAGGACTGTTTCTACGCTGGTAACAACCCTCACAGTTTGTTTGCAGTTTTTCCTAGGGATATTAAATACCACACCTGTTGGCCAAACTACCCTCTCCACAGAATCCAGGTAGGGATCTAGCTGCGACAGCCACTAAATGGGGTGCCACCAACTCTGCTATAAGTTGGGTTTCACGACACACAGCGCAGACAGCCCGGGCATTTAGATGCTCTGAACTGTTAACTCAAGAGTCAGATTCCTCCAAAACCTGGTTAGTGATAACCTCAAAGGTACACAAGAAGGATAAGTGAAAAAAATTAGGAAATCTCACATGCTAAGCAAAACACTTAAAGTTAAACAAGGTCTTCGCCTTCAGATGAACCAATGCTGTACACCAGATTTTGTAATCTAACTTTGGAGTTAGCATTTCTTTTGAAAGTAGGGTCATAACTCAAAGGGCTTTCTAAAACATGGAGATGGATGCTGCCTTTTGCAAAACAGCCTAAAAGATTAATACAAAAAGTGGTTCCTAAGCTCCATTTTCTGGGAGAATAGCCACCTACACGGCTGCTGAAGAAGCAGCTTCTTTCTGTCTTGAAACAGGCCCCTCTGCATCTTACCACACACCTTAAAGGCACACAGAAAAGGGAAGATACTGTATGTATCTGCATGCTTCCTAATGTATTTCACACAACTCTCTCATGTAGCAAAAAAAGCACATCCCAATTCACTGAAGCATCTTGTGATCATCTGCTGGAATATAAGCTTTCTGCACACTTTACTGGACAATTTTATTGGCCCCAAACTGACTTAAATTCTTCTTTAATGCAAAAGTACGATCTCTGAAGAATCTTCTTCTCCAATCATTCAGTGCTTCCTATTGTACAGTATTTCTAGCAGACACACTGTCTTCTCAGTAAGCCACAAAGTGGCTGCATGGACGTGAATTTCCTAAGGACCTTATAAAGTGGCAGAGACCTATGATCAGGAGTAATGAAACACTGTGAAGATTTAAAGTGAAGAAGCAGAGAAGACAAAACCAAAAAAAAGTTTCAAGCATCTTTTGGCTGAGGACAACTAGTGGTTATATGGGAGGAAAATGCAACCCAATCCCCCAAAACCAAAACAAATTCCCCCTGAGCTATTTTACAGGGATGTAACTTCAAAGTAAACCATTGCTTACTGCAAAGAGTAAATGAAAATTTACAAATAGCTACCTACCATAAAACTGTAACTGTAGTTTATTTGGGCCAGATATGCATTTCAACAAGAAGGCTCTGAAAGCCGATGCTCCCAGAAATTTGTCACCAAAAAGTGCCTTTTTGTAGGGGCTATTGATCCTTCTCGGTGCTTTATTCTCTGCTGTACAGGGAGAGTAACCGATTGCAGCAGAACACATCTTAGTAAACTCCAGAAGAGAGTCTTTACTGCTATCATTTCAACATTTAATACATGCTAGAGTAGCAGGACCTGAATTTTAAAGGATTGAATTATTTTACACTGTAGAATATTGGCAGCTGTATAAATGTGTCAGTCTCAGCTGATTGATTTCATTAGTGTGGAAGCTGGTCTCAGACTAAATAAAGAAAAAATGGGACAACTTCTATTGATGGACGTGCATGTATAGTCATGCCAATTCGCTTTAAAGAATGTCACATATTCACTAAAACTTAGTAACTGGCCTGAAGAAAGTGTATGTATGCAGTAGGCCCATGCAATTACCCTGACTGAAGGAAACCCCTCTTGCCATGCTAAATGATGTGCTCCAGAGGTGGCATGCTGCAAAGCCTGCTTGCTTGCTAGTTCAGGCAAATCCTGACTATTACTTTCCTGATTTGTTTCTCCAAAACAGAGCACAACTTAAATAATGGCACCTCTATGAACCTCATTCCCAGGAAAAGGACTGAAAATGTAAGAGAGCACATACAAGTCAAAATAAACACTCCAGAAAGCAGAACTTTCACCTAAAGTTCTCACATCTATTGGGAACTACAGCCAACACTTCCCTACTGGCAACAGCTAATATGAAAAAGCTCTACCTGGTTGAAGAACAGTTCAGTCCATAAAGTTTCTACAAAGCCCAAAACCAGTATTTAATTTCTGCCCAACTCCATGGCTTTCTTGCCCTTCCTTCCCCACACTACCTTGTCAGTTAAACTTTATTAAATCAAACCTGTGAAAAGTCCAACATCCTATTCTGAACAATTCTGTATGAATAGGGTGAGATACATATGCAAAACACAAGGCAAAAGCTCGTGGCTTCAGTCTTTTTTAACACCTCTCTCTGAATGTAACTGAGCAAAGGACTCAAAGGACTGAATTGATTTATTTTAACGGCAGTGTAACATATTTTATTCATTGCCACCTCTCTGCCACTTAAACAGCCTTATTTAACAAAATTTCTAATTTATTTCTCCTATAATTGCTATTATTAGACCTTAATCACGATAAGGACTTTTACACTCTTTGAGCTCTCCATGGTGACATTTTCCTTGCAACAAATATATGCTGAGCTGAAGATAAGTTTATATTATGAGCACACACCACCCTGCCTATTTATACAAAGTAAACTCCATCTGCTGCCACACTGCATGATCTATCAGTTTGACTAGACTTTTCTGAAAATGTGTGTAAAAAAAATAGCATTTTACTTTAGCTCTTCTCATTCTGAAAAGTCACGACATCTACAAATGTCACTTCAACTGACTAGAAAAACTCAGATCTGTGAGAAAATACTCTCTCACACTTCCACGTTCCTGATGCATACCCTACTCCTTGGAAATTTTTCATGATCTTTTGTGAAGATCTTGTTAAAGCATCACAGTAAAACTGTGTTCATAGTCAAGGTTCCCTTATGTCTGCTTTCATGTTAATTAAGCATTACAACTGTGTTGCTTTGAGAGTTAGACACACAATTTACTCTAGTTATAAAATCCTCAACAGAGGGACTTGATCCCCTTATAGCCACATACGTACAAGCTACTTCAGTAGCAGCACCAGGAGCATCAGTTGCACTATCAGAAACACCAGAACGGTGGCAATTTCTATGGTTATTTCTAGAAGAAAAAGTGTTGATAAGTTCAGATCTATCTTAGAGATTTGAGCTGGAAAACTCCCACTGAAGTTATCAGAGTGACTTGCAAAGTCATCAACAGATATACAGCATAGGTAGAGCAGGAGCAAATTCTGTAGTGTCCCCTCCCTTAGATTCCCTGGACACCTGCCCTTCCCAGAGAGATGCTCTGAACGATCTGTGTGCAAAGCACAGCAACTCCACATTAAGTATTTGGAAAAAATGTGCCTTGTCTAAATGAGGCACCAGCATTAACAGTATCTGATGCAGTTAAGAAGGGTCGACGGCAAAGGTGCATCAGGACCACAGGTTTTGCAGGATATTAAAGACTGAAATTATTGGTGAAGTCATTTTAAAGCAGAAAAAGCAGTAGTTCTCAAAGTTAAAACACTACTTGGTAATACGATCAGGCTGTCAGCTCTTCATTTCAACATGAAATACCCAGCAGCATTTCACACTTCTGCACAATGACCTACAAGCATGGCTGGCCCACCCAGTGCAGCTCCATGCAGCTCCTGTCCATGCAGACCCCACATCCACATGTTCTTTGGGTTCTTCCAGACCCAGTGCATGTCTCCTTCCATAGGGATGCTCAGGAAAGCTAGTCTCAAATGGGTTAAACCACAGCAAGGCTCTGTGTCACAACTTTTACTCAGAAGTAAAGTGACCTGAGGTCAGATTAACTCACTGTGAAAGAATTCCTTACATCTCAGGCATTTAGTTACATGAATTTACGTCAGGGTCTCTGTAAACAAGCTGTACAGGCTAAATGCAGATCGGGCTTTTCAGACAGTGTATCCCAGACTCTGCTGAGAGCGGTGCAGTGACACACACAAACATGCACAAAACGTGGCACAAGACAGGCATCACTACAAGGCTCTGTCACCATCCACCACACCTGGGAAACTTGCCTCAAGAGGCCAGGAGGACCTGAGATGTAGTCATCTGTCTGTAATGAGCTGAACTGAGATCGCTGAACTGATTTCCCCAGGCAGCACCTGCTGACAGTTCCCTGTCACAACTGAGAACCGGAGATTTCCATGTGAAAGGGTCATCTCATTAGGAATTCCCAACAGTGTTTGACCCCACCGTCTGAGATGAAGGATGTACATTACCATTTCTCCAAGTGGTTTCGCAGAAGCAGCTTGCATGGAATGACAGCACTGTAATCCTAATTTACAATCATTGAGGGCTATATGCTCTATAAATTACTTTTGCTGCTTGTACAGTACCTTTTGTAGAGAAGTACCACAGTCACCTTACCATTCTCGCAGGGAATCCTGCCAGGAATGAAGGAACTCAAAGGACAGGGAACTCTGCATGGATTTTTTGTTTCTCCAGCCCCGGCAAAACATTTTCATTAGTACCTCAGATGCCTGCAAGTCCCTCAACAAGCACAAGCTGAGATTTTGAGAGCAGAGTTGCAGTAATTTATAGAAGTTACAGCTTGAGGCAGTCTTTTCTGGGCCTCTAGGCGGATTTTACTGTGCCTGTAACAGATGCGACCTCGTGGCCACAACTCGTCCACCTGAGCTGACAAAAGGGATTTGTCCTAACACACCGGTCCACAAACCGATGCAGATGAAAACAGGCACATATTCATGCCTGCAGACTCTGCTGCAAGACCACAGTCTAATAAGTAGCTAAAGATACAGCAACGCTCACTTGAGACAGGTGTTCATCTCAGTCTGTGTGACTCCTTTATGTGCTCTGCATCATTTGCAGGCTTACGTCTCAGCAGTCTCGGTGGGATGCAATGACAGATACAACTACTGAGATTTTGCAGAAGTGTTTTAGCTCCTGTGGTACTGGAGAATCCTGGAGAGTCAACTCTGGGGCATGTACCTGCCTGCCCGTTAAAATCTGTTCCAGATTATTTTCTTTAGCATCAGATTTATGGGCCTAAATCACCTCTGTAATTCTGCTCTATCAGCATTGCTTGCAAAACAATAAATAATTCATAAAAAATAATAGCGCTAATAAATAATAATAAAACAATAGCATATAATGAATGATAATAATTAATAATAAATAATAAAATGCAAAATGCAGGCAACACAGGTAACACAAAGCAGTTAGAGTGATGCTGCCATAAAGATTTTACTGACTGGCTTCATTTATATGCAAAATCTTTCACTTCAGCAAAAGCTCTATTTTTCATCACAAAATTACAGTGATAGTAGGCATCTTAGAGAGTGCAACCTACACAAAGGGGGACAAAGGGCAGTCCATAGCCTAACATCCCCTTGCAAAGTACATTTCTCTCATCTCCAAACATTTCAAAGCAGAGGCTCTTCAAAAACACTCCTTGTGATTGTATTTGAGCTGTATTGCTGAGCTCAAATATTCATGAGTATTTAATATGATTATGGATGAGAACATTTATAGCCTTGCTATATTATGCTTGATGCTTTAAACTGTCATTATAGGCTTTGGAATACTTATGAACAATTCCTTTACAGTGCTGGAAAATGCAGTATTTAAAATCGATATGAACCCAGTAAGAAAGGTTACAGCTGCATGCTCCAATTAGCAATAATTAATGTTTAAACAACAATATTCTGTACTCAGTTTGCCCCCGATCCTGGATGCACATTTGTTTTTAAGACTGATGCAGGATTGGGATTGCACTGCCTGAAAACAAAGCCCATCCACATAATGTTTCCAAAGCCAACATTACTTACTAAGGAGTATTAATTCAGCCCCTCTGCTTTCACTTCAGTTTCATATACCCAATCCATGTAGGCTCCAAGGCTGCTAGAAACCAAGGTAAGACATTCATGCATAACTTCAGATCAGATTTTAATTCTTTCAAGTTCAGCATCTCTAAAATACCTACAGCTACCCTACAATCTACCATTTTCTCCATATCCAAAGATAATAGACTTTTCTTGTTACCCTTTGTGTAACTTCTGTTATGTACTCATCATACACGAATAACTGCATCTAACTCCAGCATTTTAACTGGACACCTGCATTTGCCAGCCACTTTTGGGGGGACGGAGCAATCCCTCACAACATGCTTAATCTCTGCTGGAATGAAACACAACCAAGTTAATGAGGGCTTGAATGATGGAGGCCACACACAGAGATTATTGTTTGAGAGAGAGCTGCAAAAAATGGGTGCAAATGGATCCTCTGATTACTCTGTAGGACAGGATAAGTGCAGCAGCTCCTCTGATACCCAGCTCCAGGAGAGCAGAGAAGAGGAGAGAAAACCCAGCTGGTCCTCTCCTTTTCAGCACAAGCTGTCAGAGCCAAGCAGAGCCCACACAGCAGGCCTTAACTAAGGCTATGTCTCTACAGGAGCTGAAATTCAGGTCAATGGACAATAACTTCCTCCAAGAGTAACCACGCTGCAAATGTTAATACTCTACACAGATCAGTCCAGTGACAGAAAAGACAACTATTTATGTTCCTTCGTGCTCGTTGTTCCTCCAGGGCTGTATTTCTCAATATACTTGACCTTTGCCTTCCATCACAATAAATCTGAACAATCCAAGTTGGGAGAAAACAGTGAACCAAATCTCCAATCTTTTTTTGAGCTGTTTGACCTTGCCCTTTACATGTTCTTATATCTTACATCACACTTCATTACAAGGAATGCAAATAGACTTTTTTTCCCTTCTTCTATTCATTAGAAATACAGAAAGCACAAGATAATCTTTCCTTAGAAAAGCACCCGTGCAGTCTGTCAAACAGCAAGTAAGGAAGCAGGGGAAGTACTGGATAAGATAAAAGCAATAAGGGTTGAAAGTTTAGGAGATGGGATACATTACAGAGGACATGATGTAGAAAAACAGAATGAAATTAAGAGAATTAAAATGAAGCCTAAATATCTGGAAAGTGGCCAAGCAGCATGATTTATTCAACTGTTAAACAACTTCAGTTATGGAGTAGGAGATACTATGCTTAAGTAGCTAAATTGTCACTAAAAATACCTTGCCAAAAGAAGTCCTTCACTATCAGCAGATGGGCTTTATCTTCTCTGACACTGTGCATTAACTACACAGACTCTGACATTATTTTAGACATGAGTGTGAATTTCTGACAGAAAAATCTCAGTTCTTCTTGCTTTGGCAGTGTAATTGCTGACAAGTTGCATGCTGAGCCTTCTTTCCTTGTCGTGGAGAAACCCCCCATGCACTGCTCTGAACAAACAAAGCAAAGCGAAAGGAGTGTTCAATTGAGCCTCCTGCCAATATTTAATTTCTGCAGCTTCTCCATGGGCTGCCTGCAGCCAGTAGAGAGACAGCCCTTGCCTTCAGGCAGCCTTACTCTGTAGCTCTGAAATGTGTTCTGAGGATCTCCTTCTGGATGCTTGGCCAACCAACTGGTTTAAGCCCAATACCTAAAAAAAGTGCTGCAAGTTCTTTCCTCCCCCTATCAAATCTTTGTTGATACAGATGGTCACAGTTCCAGCAATATAAGAGTGCATCCATTAACACAGGAGAAAAGGGTATTTGAACTGTTGCTCACAATCTTTGTGTCTGGACCACAATCGTGAACTGCCTTGAAAAGATCAGGATCTGATGAAACACATAGCTGAATTACCAGATGGTGAAACTGAGTTTAAATAAAAATCTACATCCATAATTATAACCTATTTGGGTCTTTAAAAACCACATTAGCCATTGGTTAAGTGTCAAGCCTTGCTTTCACTGCCTCTTTTGTCACAGGAGCATTTATTTCAACACGTGTTACATCTGCTGGGCTGGTTACACTCACATACAGCCTCATGAGCCGTTGGATTTTCACCTCCAGTGAACTCTGCCTTTCTCAGTCTTCAGCAATGGAAGGAGGTGTTTCCATCTCTGTACCTTACAAAAACTCTTATATCTTTTCCATGCTGTCTTAGGAGCAGAGATCAGTTGTGGCAACAAGTATACAGCTTTTAACACACATGCTTTGGTTTAATATCAGGAACAACAACTGCAATTCTTAACCACAATTCTCTGCCTTCTACACCAAAAAATATGCAGAGCTAATTTTTAAACTCTCCTGAAAGAAGTGATAAGTAAACTAAAATTTATTCTAATAGCCACTTGGGAGCTTGAGTCATAGAGATTTAGCCATTGAACTCAAATTCTTCTAATTACTTTGTTTGTTCTGAACTCTGCTAATACATTTAGATAGAAATTCCCAAACTACCCATATGAATGAGAGTTTAAAAAATTGTTTTGTTTTTCCTTGTCAGAAATCCACAGTATTGTGCTTCCAGTAATTCTCATATTCATGCATTCCCATGCATACTACTTCCTTCTCAGCATTCTTTCTTTCCAAGAGGAAAACAATTCTTTTCAAAATGTACTTTACCTTTTTGTACTAACACAGCAAATGCTTTAATCCTGAAATTCACCTTCATCATCCACCAGCAACAACTTAAGGTAAGGCAGCTGTATAGTCACTAGGCCAAGCTTTAGTTTAAGTGTCTCATTTCTTTATGTTCTCTCCATAATCAGTGGAAAAAGATATGCTCCTTAAGAAGATAGCAGGCAGCATCTAGCCTAGGTACGTGGAACTGTCTCAAGATATTATTACAGGAACCAAATTTCTGTTTTCTCTCTTTAAAGAAATCTACTTCTTTCCAAGAGGAAGCTCAGGGGGATAGACTAGATTAATTGCTTCATGAGACTATGTTTTACTAGACAACTCAGTAGCAGTCCAGAGAGAAATCTGACAAAGATCAACACAAATGCAACACTGATACAAGGAATCACTTGTCTCTTCTTGGAGATATCACACATCTTTCAAGACTGATGACTGAACTAAACTGCTTAGGTGTCTCCCGTGTCTGAGATCTTGGATGCCAGCCAGTGGGTTCATTGCAGAGGTGAAGGTGCTGACGCTGCACTGCATCACAGCAGTGACTCAACAGAAACCTTCTCACTCAAGAGTGTTCTTGCACCTGGAAATAACTGTTCTTGCTACTGCTGCAAGCTGCACCAGCACGTAAAGCACGTCTTCAGCACAAGCACCCAGGAACTCCTCCCAGTGAAAGAGCCCAGTAAAATATTGAGTCCAGTAAGGAGTCTCAAGAGACCAGTGGATCCCCACAAGCTCCAGAGCAGTTTCTGAATACACTAGAAGGACAGAGAGCCCAGAATCATTGGCATCTGACAGCAGACACCAGATCACAAGGCCAACCATGCAGACCGTATGCAGCATCCATCTCTAGAAATTATACAGCACCTGGGCTCCTGCATCAGAGTCCTCTTCCACCAAGTATCCTTTGCCAAAGCCTTCTGCAGAGAAGCACTCATATTAACTGATAGCAAGGGAAGAGACCTGGGTGAGCACAAGGCTCCTCACACTGACACAGTCTGAAGGCCTTTCACTGTTATACTTCTGCTCTGCTACCAGTGCAGCAAATACAAAACTGATTAACAGTTTAGCAAACAGCAAGAGGAAATAGGAAAGGAACTCCACTTCCATTTGGCTCAAAAATAGCTTTAGCACTAAAGTTTAACACAGAGCCCCAGTCATTGCCTCCATTTGATCACCCTGACAAATTAAGAGCTCTAACATGTACATTTCTGGCCACCTGCCAGCATATGGGGAAAGTAAAAAACCCCAACTTACTGAAAGCAGTTTGGTCCAAATACAGTGGCAAGATTGCAAAGATTCATCCTGTTCTCTACGTGATGTTCAGCAACTTTTATCAGGAACTGGCACAGGTACTTCAGCAGGCAGTAATGAGCATCAGGCAGTTCTTTAAGGAGTTCTTTCAAGTAACTTTCCTTCTGCATGTCGTTTCTAGAGTCTAGGAAAAACAAGAGAAGAAAAAATGTATGTATAAGGTTTTCTTCATTGCTGCCAACTTACATGGGTGAGCAAGCAGAGGGAGCTAAAACTCACTCCTGCTTCTCCTCAGAGACACACAACTCCTCAGTTTTCCTCAGGGAACGTGCACGTTTCTCCTGAGGCTCACCCTGGCCACCACAGGTGCCATTTCATTCTTACCTGTATGCTGTAACCTTTCTCCTGAGCAGATTGAGCAGCTACTAACAGTCAGCTAAGAGCTTTAGAGCATGTTTATCCCCACCTGGCACAGCTAAACCTGCTTTAACTCCCTCTCTACCAGATCTCCAGATTCCACGCTCCTTCTGAATGTCATCCCTACTTCCCAAACCCTTCTCATTCTACTAGTTTCCCTTCCCATGAAAACCTTCAAAAATAAGAAAGCAAGAATGGCAAAACAAAGAGTCTCCTGAAATGCACAGCATTATCACAGCACTACAGCACCTTCTGTGGGTGACAACTCTGCTACATATTCAGGAAGGAGTCTTGCTTATGAAAAAAAGACTGTTCCAGGCACTGCCACACTCCAAAACGAGTCAAAATGTGGCCTCATGTTGGATGGTAGCCTTGTTACACTGTACAATTTTCTAGAGTTTGGGTATGGATGAAAGTTTTCCATATTGAACTGAGTAACATCCAAGTATTAAAGGAAAAATTGCATGAACTTCACAGATGCTGTGTTTATACAGACCCAGGTGGTGAACACAAGCTTGGCCTCACACACAGCTTCTGCTTAATTGCGTCCTGCTGCTGGAATTGAACTCACATGCAAAATTCTTTGCTCCCCTCCTCCATCCCAAAAACACCTTCCAAAAAGTGATTTGTACCCACCAAAATCCTGGGTTTACATGTCAATAAAAGCCAAGTTTTGAAAACAATTCAGTATTGCTTTCCCTTTATACCAAAACAGGATGCGTTAGTCCTTACAAATACTAATTTCTACTTTCCACAACAGTGAAATGTTACTGAAATTTTCTCATATGCATAAAAACCCCAAGGACTCTGCAACATCATTTTCAGACAGAAGACGTCATGCCCTAAAGGTTTTCCGCACCGATCTAATTATAAGCAGTGTCCATTAGCATGAGGCCATCTGTGCATTTCTAGTACTTTTTTCTTTATTTATCAGCCTTACGGGTTGCTGGTGCTAATGCTGTAAGATTGTTGAGGCATAATTGTTTTTTTCTTAGAGATGTACTGTAATGGTCAAAAACAGTTCTAGTGGTTGGAAGGATGGCTTTATTCCACAGAGCCAAGGTGAGATCATGCTAAATGCTAACTTTCTGTGTTCTCTGTAACAGGCTGCCTTGTCCCAAAGTAGCTGCTGACCTTCCCTGGTGATCATGATGATTTTTTGTCTTTTTTTATATACCCCTTTTTTACTCCTTTATATAGCCTTTTATATAACTTTTATGTATCCTTAGTGCTTTTAGCCCTCACACTTGTAATTCCCTAAGTCACTGAATGCTCCATTAAGCCAAGAAACCAAACATCCTGGAAGCCTCGCTTCTAAGGGTCAGGAAGCCCCAGACAGCAAGGTCCTCTCTAGAACACATCCTGTAAACTAAAATAGGCCCATCCAGGAGAGAGATTCCTTGAAATGGGAGATTCATTCAAGTCTCTCATTGGGGAATCTTTGATAGATATGCTAATTTGCAAGGCCTATAAGTTGTATACGCGATTTATCGTGGGTGTGCATTCCGGTGTGCATTTCGGCGCACTCCACCTGGATGATGCAGTGCACCTCAAGATCCTTAAACAAATACGAAAATAAAAACCCCTTTCCCTTTAACCGTGTCTCGCTTTTAATTTTAAGACCAAGAAAAGGCAACACTGAGAATACAGACATCTTCCCCATGCTCAGGGTAACAAGGGATTTTTGCATTGAGAGGATGTTATGATCCTTAGCAAGGAGATTCACCCAGCACTCAATCAAAACCAAACCTTGCTCAGCCTTCAAGACTCATTTTCAGCCAAAAAAAATGGAATAGAACAGGCTGCATCCAAAACAGCTGAGCAAATAGGTGCTGCAGCTCTGCTGTATGCCCTGCTACCAGCACGCAGAGAAGACTGGCAGGAAAACATCCCATGGCTTGTGATGCAGGAAAAAAGAACATTTTACATTTGCTCCACGTTTTTTTGGAGAGAAAAAAAGGAGGGGAAAACAAAAATCTTTGAATACCATTTAATGTATGTATAAACACTTCAGAAGTCTCATCTTTGTTTTTACCTTTCATTTCCCAGAAATATTCCAGGGCTGCACTGAACAGTATTCCAGGAGTAGAGTGCTTTGAAAAGTGATTAGCTGTGAAAATTAGCAGTCTGTATAAACCTGACTCCTGAGAACTCAGCCACTGGGTTGCAGTATTATTTCTGTTTTACAATCAGGCATTTTTTGTGGCTAATAACCAGGATTTGTCCTGCAAATAGTTGGGCAAACAAATGAGGTTTTTTATATACATACTTGCCACTTCATACAGCTGAAACTTGAGGGACTTCATTTGCTTCCAGGCTTAGGATTCCTGCATTACCTGTTATGCCTAATCGTGTACATGGCCAGAAAGCCTTTTTAAGTTTTATATGCATGGTGAATTCACTTTTATGTATCTGTTTTGGTACCACAGACTTAGTATGAATTCTTCCATCAGCCGACCAAAGTTTAAAATGCCAGTCAAATTACAGGACCTAACATTTCAAGCAACTGATTAATTATATCCTTTTTTTCTACAGATAAGAAATTAGCTCCTTCAGAAAAGTCAAATATCAAATATGCATGAAGGACATGAGAAAAAAATCCTATTTGCTTGCTTACCACAAGCTTTTTTACAGCTACAGAGAGGAAAAAACAATCATGACTTTGCTACTAGCAATCAGCTTGGCAACGGCAAGAAATCTGATTTATTATTTTATTTTTGCAGCAAAATTTCAGGAGGCTTCTGAAGGTTGTATTAAATGGAATAACAATAAGGAATTTCAGTGCATTTGTATTTGCACTGATCAGAGTGGACTGTACAGTCTCTGACTTGATGACTAATTATCGTTTTATGAGGCTTAAAACAAAACAAAACACAACTAATTTCCATGCAGCCAGAACATTAAAATTCACCTCCTAACATACTTTTCTTTAGATAACAAAGCAACTAGCACAGAGTGTTTTCTACTACAAATTGCTTGCAGTTATGATAAGGAAAGCCAAAGCCATCTCCCAGAAAAAATGTACCTCTTCCATCACCATCACCCTGTCATCTAATTAGGGAATGCCCTTGATAACTAATTGCCCATCTGAGTCTCCCACTGGGGCTTTAGACAGATAGGTACCTTTTCATTTATTGGAAGAATTTCCATCCCTTCCAAACTAGAAAGATGCTAATAACCACCACAAAACATTCCGAACACAGGTTTGCACTCTGACAACAAACAAAGCTATTGGGCCCGTGGCCTTAAGAGTATTTTCTGGATAGGATGTCCCTGTTCATTAACCATGATGTATTATGGTTAATCGTGGTTAATTTTATGTGAATCAACATAAAAGATGTTATTGCTGGGCACAGCCAAACCTGTGTTCATTTCTGTACTTTCAAGAACAGAGACAGATACCACAACATAAGATCCTGAGAAATTACCCTAATTCAAGGATAAAGAGACACTGAGTAACATGAGGCAGCAAACCCCATTTACTGAGCCATCAAATTCCTTCTCCTTGTGGAATCTAAGAAAATAGGGCTTTGCTCTCTCTCCTTCTTCTCTGGTGAAAAAACAAGAGAAGGAACTCAATTTTTTCTTCCAAAACAATCCAAAAATCAAAACCAATTTGTTGATTCTCCTGCTGATGACATTTCATGGATTTCAGCTTTATTTTTAAAAATTCCTTTTATAGTTTGCGGTGAATCTAGACAGGGATATGCACACGCAGCATTCCATACACTTTGCACAATTTTCAGGACAAGTGTACCTCTGCTATCCATGACTGCATTTCTTCAAATGGAGCAGCTTTTCAACTTTATTAGAGAGCAAAAATAGACTTGAGTCATAATAACAACCCATTCTTTGGAGCATTCCTCCGCCTTTTCAGTTTGTTTCTAAGTCAGCCCCTAAGATTTACTGAGCTGGTAGCGACCATCAGAAAAACATCAGAGCACCAAAGTGGTTTATGCTGGTCACGATTTTCAAGCACAGCACATTCAGCTCTTTTGAAAATTTTGCCCAATACAGCATAGGGAAGGGAAAAGGAGGAAAATAAGAATGAAGGCTAAGAGGAAGGTGCTCTCAAGGCTGACAAAGACATTCACCTTTTTATTTTGGGAGCCTTCCAACAGCCATGAGCAATAGACAGCATTTCAGCCGAGGCCCCCAGGAGAAACCTAGCTAGATGTGCTGTCAGGACAGGCTGGAAACCAAGAATGAAATAGAGGGGATTGGGCTGAGGAAGGGAAGAAAACCAGCAGCCTCAGGCCATGTCTAGGCTCAGCAGCCAGAGGACACAAAACAGAGGACCAAGGAAGCCAGCAAGGGCAGCTGGCACCTCAAAGCTGAACTAGGGACTCATTACTGAGGAACAACTCAAGGAGACAAGTGAAAAGGACAAGCAGTCTCTCCAAAAATGTTAATTAACTAGAAACAGGAGTCTCAACAGTGTAGGAGGTACGGACACGTTTGTGAGGGCGTTTTCAGTCTCATTTAATTTCAGCATACATCCACAGCTCACAACAAGAGGGACATATTTTCCAATAGTTCATGCTATTTCTGAACATACTGAATGTCTCTGACATGCTAGAGACACAATCTAATTCCCCAATTCATCTCTGTTCATGTTACTCCTTCCCTCTGCAGAACATGCTGCCTGAGCATCATTAAAGGCACGGAATTCCTGCAAACAGGTGTGTGTAATTGTTTTGCTCAAGTCTAAAATGGGCTGACCCCAAACAACTCCAGCCCTGAAGCACCGAAGACATATTATCACAGTGCCATGCCCTAGCCAATTATCTGTGCTGCGAGGCGAGGAAGAGAGGCTACTGCTCAGTGTCATGCTACCACGTCTGCATAGCTTCCAGCTGCCTTGCATACTACCAGACTGCAGGGCAGACAGGAAAGCTTGCATCTGTCAGCAGCTCTCAATGTGCCCTGGGAAGCTGATCTTGGGCACAGAGGCAGCAGGTTGTGCGTTGCAGTACCATGGCACCCACTGGGCTGTCGGAGGAATTAAAGCATTTCTTTCCACCTCTGCAATCTATGGGAAGTGGGACTCCAGTCTCCCTCTGCCAAGAAACAATCTGCTTCAGACACGATCCTTCAGACATGATCCTGCCCCAAAGGGAAAAAAATCACGCCTTGCTGCCATCAGGAGCAGAAATGTTGTAGGTCCTCCTCATAAGAAGGCTGTCATCACAATCCAACTTGAGACACCTCACTCTCTATCATTACACTTTGCAGCACTGTATTTATCCTTCATTCCAACATATCAGAGGAAGAGCACACTTCTTTTGCAACTCTGGTGAGTGTCATCTGCATAAAATATCCAGTTCCAAGAGTTTTTACAGCATAAAAAAAAGTCATCTGCATGTGGAAAACAGAAGTTAATTCTCTAGTTCGGAAATAGCTCTGATAACACTAAAATGACAATAAAAGCCAAAGGAAAAGGTTAAAATCATGTCACAAGAGCCTGGAGAACTACAGATACCTAATGAATCTGATTTGGTGCACTGCTGCAGTTACCACGGTTAAAAGGTCAGCTGTCATCTATTCAATTTTACAGTCACTGTTCAGATCGAAATTTGACCTCTAAAATCCCCCAACACAAGCTGTATTTTTGGTTCTGTTTGTTCATGTAACTCAAACAGCTGCTGGCTACTAAGTGTTCTGTAAATTGACCTGTTGATCTGGGGAGCTGCTCCTTCCCTTCCACTGCCTCCCATCCCTCTCCCTGAAACTAGCAAGGCTGTTCACAGGCACCAGACAAAACTCTGCTAGCCATCACAGGCTGTGAGCAGAAGGAGGTATGTGAATTAGAACTCATATCTAGCTGCTGCCCACTGAAAAAATATAAATTCTATAGGATGGAGCAATGTCAAGAAGCCAGAGTGACGAAATAGCATTAAACTTAATTAGACTGAGCACGAAAGGAAGACAGAGCCCATATTTCACTGTACCTCTGCTGGAGGAGGGAATGAAATAACAGCAACAAAGAAGAAATTTACAGTACAATAGCACTTTGTCTTGATGAATGCAAGTGACCTGTGAAAGGGGTAAGAGCTGTACATACAGTTCCCAGTATGTATGGATGCCTTAAGAGTCAGTGTTCACGATACAGAAGATAAGAAATGAAAAGCCAGAAGGAATAAACAAGCTCAGGCAGGGATTGTTGTATGGGAGCTGTTAATTTCTGCCTGAGGTTTCTCTAAGTACAGCCCATTTCACATGGGTGGGCACAGCTCTGCTCTGCACTGAAGCCTCAGCCACAAAAGAGATTGTGATGGACATTTTTTATCCCGGAACTCCCCATAAGGAGCAGCCTTTACTTGCTAGGCATTGCGAGGAGACCAGCCAACACCAAGGTCCCCATCAGTGTGTGCCTGGCCTGCGCTTGCACCACACATCTTCGATCAACATCGTTTACAGAGGGAGACCCTTCTCAGCTCCCACTGCCACTGTCCTTCTCCAAGGGCACAGAGAGAATGCCAGGACACACCATGATACACTACATGTTTTATGGAACGGCATAGTCCTGGCGTTACGTTGCATATTTATATAAACATACTTTAGAACTTGAGGGCAGCACGCAGAGCCCTGTTTCACACAACACTGCACAGGCTGCAGACAGCAATGCCAAACCAGCTGCCTGGACTTCCTGAACACCAACAGGACAGCTTCTCTCTTTCATAATAGGTCAGATTATTTCTCTTTGATTTGGTAACAAATTTGATAGCTGGAATTGAAAAGGGTTACAGCTACAGGTAAAATTTGTAATTTTCACTCCAGCTATTTTTAACTAGAGGAATCACTCTCTAACCATTTTTTAGTAAGTAAAGAAACTATGTGTTTTTCTCAGGCCAAGATCTCAGCTAGCTTAAAAAATGCTGATAACAATCCCTAAAAATACACCAAAAGAAATCTAGCATAATCCTAAAAAAACATTTCCCATGCAAAGCTTCAACAGGAGGGAATACAGAGGTTGTGACAGAGCTTGTATTTGCCTTCACTGTAGACATGCCGCAGAGCGGCTCCAGATTCAAAGTTATATTTTAATAACCTGTTGACTCAGAAACAGTTTGACCTACTCTCTTCACAGTTTACAAAACGAACACCCAGGCACGCACTCTCCTGGTACCATTTTGCAACCAATACCTTTGCACATACTTTGATAAGTGAACAGATAACTCCTGCAATCCTGCACAGCTGGTTGATCATTTAACTGCAAGCAAATGCCCACCTACCACTTTAGCTAATCTGAACATGATGAAAGTCATCAGGGCCTTTCATAACTACTCATTTATGCTGTATTTTCTAGGGCGTGAAAAACCCTTCAAGTTTTCTTCAAACTTTACAAAAGCCTTTCCCCTTGCCACAATAGCACACTGGCATTTTTCAAATAAGACTTTTTTCCCCCTAATCGAAATTATAATGGCACTAAGCTGGGTCTTATTGTGAAATACAGGCAAACTTAGCTATGAGGACATGTCACAGTTGGATGGATTTTTGCAGAACTGGGTTCATAGGTTACACCAGTAACTTTATTTGGAAACAAGAAAGTTTGGTGAGTAAATCTGCTAAGGAAGGATATCCATCTCATTTCCCTAGAAAGTACTGGGGGGATTTTGCCTTTCCTGTGGGAGACAGAACAAATTAACCTTTCCACAAACACCACTGTTCACAAAGGACGTCTGTAGTTCCTGGTACAATACACCAATATGACCTTTGTGGGGCAGGGATATGGAACAGCAAAGGTGTGACATCTACTAAATTTACACTTAAACTGTGATTTATGAAAAAAGAACATAATTAAAATATAGCTCATGAGTCAGACTTGGCGAAATCTAAAAGACCCCAAGGAAAGCACAGCAATGACCAGAAAAAAGGGACTTTCTAAAACAACAGCACCTTCCTACACAACACTTGCTGAACCCTATCCTTGTGCCCCTGACGACTTTACTAAACAGGAAGGTATTTTACACAGCCCACATACAACCTCATTACAGCTGAAATGTCTGCACTCAAGGTAAAGCACAAAGCTCTTTTCCAGTGCACCGTCATCACTCTGTACAGCCCAATAAACAAAAGAAAGAAAAGAAAACACATGGCAGTATTCTCACTCCTCCTGGAAATGGCTAAACTTCCTCTCCACTGAAGGCAAGAAAAGTGGAAGGGAGACCTCAAGACAAGCATGTGAGAACTTTGCACAATCTTCCACTAGGGATGCATGTCAGAGAGCATGTTCCTCCTCTGCACTCTCCAGTAACTTTACCCACCCACCTTGCAGCTTCTCAGGAAAACATAAAGAAGTGTTGACTGCCTGCAGCAGTCAAGAGAGATGAACTGTGAGTGGCCCACACGGCCAAGGAACAGGGCCAACCACCACTTATTCCACCTACCACCACCAGAGACTGTCAGATACAGATGAATTAGACTGAAACTTGCATAACTCTCTGTAAAATGATTTCTCAACTTTCCACAGCAGAAGTGGTGTTCTTTCCTATGCTTGGTCCACCACTTGAAGGTGGATGAGGGGGTGTCAATAAAAAAAAAAAAAAAAGAAATCTTCCACGTTGTGTGCTATGACAGGGAATAAAACATAAAGTCTGCTGTTACTTGCAAACTGGTTCTTTTTTTGATGGACAATCACATTACTTAGTGAGAAGCAGAGACTTTGGCAGTGTATGCTTTTGGCCCAATTTGACCAGCAGATGAAGTTCTCACTTCTCAGAGTGCATTACAACGAAACTGCCAGAAACCGCCCTAGCAAACAGAAGCAAATTTGAGTCCTAAAGAGACTGCAATTATTGTCTACAAGCATACCCAAAGAAACCAGCTGATCATTTCACTTTTTATTCAACAGATATAACTGGATTAGAAAATCATAAATAGTCCAGACTTTACCAAATACATAAGAAACATTTTTCTGCCTCTTGTAACAGAATTGCACATCTGGGAGCAGGTAAAAGCTGAAGCCAAAGGAAATGAGGAACAAAGTAAACAAACTAAGAAACCTGTTATCCAGAAAGAAAGCACATTGAAGGATGAAGATTTTACCTCTCACTCACCCTGGTAAAGCTGAATGAACCTGGGATGTAAGGCAGACGTGATAATCCCATCTGGCAGCTCTCTCAAGAACAGTTTCAGCAGACTGGCTGCTGAGTACACATCACCATCTTTAACGAGTTCTACCTCTTCCCCACGCTCGTACTGCAGACGCAGCTGCTCCACCATTTTCATGCTGCCATTCACCCTGAAGAGACCTTCCTGTGTCATACCTGTAATTAAAAACTGATTTAAGACTGAGCTGAACTACCACATCCCAGTGATACCATGAAACAGATATTCTAGTTTGAATAACACACATGTAGTAATACAAACAAGGGCAATTAACACACCATAATATAAAAAAAATATTACTTTGTCTTCAGAAACCCCCCCAGTCAGGTAGTTGGATTATGATAAATAAGAAATACTAATGACAAGATCTTGAGGCCTGATATACTCTTTTGAGAACCCACAACACAGCAACTTCACAGAGTTGTCTCACAGTAAGGAGAAACCAACTGAGACAGCCACATTTTCCACTGGTATATTTCAACAGAAAAGAATCCTACAAAGGACTCTACAAAACAGTTCCGTTGCTTCATTTTTTCAAGTAGCCCATTACCTTGAGCAGGACTGCCAAACTCACACATGTGATTACCTCCAGCTTCATGTTCCAGGGTAACAGGTTCTTACCTGTGACCATCATGAGGCAAAACCATCTGAAAATGTGCTGAGTGCAGCAGTAACTCCACAGTGAGTTCTGCAACTTTATGATAGTAGGAAATCTCAATGAGCAAACAATGTTTCTTGGACAGCTCAAAGCCCAAAGTATTTCATAATAAAAAGAAATGGTATCGATCACTACAGGCCAGACACCCCACACCGTGTAAAGCAGATGTACGAAAAAGGAGGCTTTAACAGAGGAAGCCGGACGAATCATACTAAATTGAACATCACCTTCTAGGCATATGTTAAGATCCAAAATCTTTTGTGAAGAGCCTAAAACAGAACTCTGTAAATTAATTTTTCTCTAGAACACTTTCACCACGAAAATTCTGCCTTTTTTAACGCTGTGTCTATGGACCTGCTTGTTCTTCCTCAGAAGCATAACACTAAGAGGATGGAAATATACATTGTTTTCATCGGTTCAGACTAAACATCAAGGAACTGCAATCTGACAGAATGCTTCCAGTTCAGGAAATCAATTCTGAGGCAGCAGAGTTTGTAGAGAAAAATGATCTCTTTTATTGGACCAGAAGACAAATTGCTCTAATAAGGGGAAAAAATGGACAAGCACTCAAACATTTTACTTGACTAATATGAGATACTGCTGGCAGAGTCTGTATTCCTGCATTCACAGCAATATGCATTCTCATGTGACATGCTGTGCTGCCATCTCGAGGGCAGAAAAGACCTCATCTCAATAATGATTTTTGTTTTTGCAGCACTAGGTGAGCAAAGGACACAGCCCCCACACCGATCGAACTTCCTTCCCTCTTCCTCACTCATTTATGGAAATAAAGAGAGGCTAGAACATCCTGAAAACAGTAATTAAAAACTACTAAATACAGCACAGAAAAATTTGGCTTCATCTATAAATTTGGAAACAGGCAGCTTAATGCAAACTTAGTTTAAGGATGTGGCTGCCCAACAGTCAGCTCAGCCTGGGTATCTGGGCCTTTGTTAAAAATGCCCTCACAGTGAACTTTGCCATTAATTCACAAAAAAAACCTTACACAGACACAGGATACCCATTTCAACAACTTTCCATGTAAGAGGGTATCTTTGAGATCTTGCTTTCACTTTAGAGAATAGCCTTTATCGGGGCTGGATAATCAACTTGGCATTCAGAAGCCCAGCTAATCTTGCTGCAGAGTAGAAAACTTGGCTTGTTTAGTCCGTATTTCGGACACAGTCGTGTGGGATTCTGATCTTTTTATGGAACACAGAGCACAGCCCACAGCTTGCAGTCAAGAGTGTTTGTCAGTTTCTGGTTTTGATTAAACCCTAAGGGATGGAAAGCTTTTTCCATTCTTTCTCTTCCAGTGTCCTAGCAGGCCACTTTAAGGCAGGTGCAAGTAGATCAAGCAAGATGCTGCTGTGTAAAGGTAGGATCACGTTTTAAACTTGCACTGTACCTTAACCCAAGCTAATTTTTAAGCTACGTTTGCATCTACAAGCTTCTGAGGATCTATCAAGACACAGTCATAGAATCTAAGCCTCTGCAACTGGATTATCATTACTGAGTAGCTAAAAGAAAAACCTTAGGGTAAAACCAGATGCAGCTTCCTGGAAGATGAAATTACCACCACAAAACCTTTTCCATTGCTGACCAAATGTCATACAATACATCTGTGCACCACTGGTGCTCTAGGTTTCGGCAAGGAGATGTATTTCAACAACAGGAACTAAAGTCCCATTAAATGAATGCAAAGAGAAGCTAAGAATTGAACAATGAATGCAAAGAGAAGCTAAGAATTGAACACCTACTTCCTTTAGGGGAGTAATAATAACTGGAATGTATCTGAAAACCTGTAAAAACTTGGATTCCTTTCCAGTAATATTCTCTGATGAGGTGTGTATGTGAGTGCCCATGACCATCTCTATACAGACAAAGTGTTAAGGACAATTGTTTTGCAATTGGAAGATGACACAAACCTTCACAAATAGAATACAGTCCATTTATAAACTGAACAGCTTGATTATGAGTGTGCTGCTACTTAACACTGTACTTTACCTTTACAAACATATTAAAAAGTAAGTTCAGCATCAAGGCAGAGAAAAAAAAAGAAGCAAACCACATACAGTAACATTCTTTGCCTATGGTTAGTGCCACAAAAAAAGACAGATTCTTCCCTTGGAAGAGTCTTGCATGAAGACTGCTGCTAAGGAGAAGTGACTCCACTAAGCTTACCATGCTGGGTGAGGTACTCAACTATATTCCACACAACTATTGGGATTCCATTTTTGCTCAGTCCCTGCTGCTGGAGCTCCAGAAGACTCACACCAAACACCTTTGGACAGGTTGTGTCCCTCTGCTTGTTCAGTGGAAGCACAGCTATCTTTTTCATGTCCTCCTTCAACCTCACAGCCGATTTGCTTTGCTTCAAGGAGCAGAGGGAAAAAAAAAAAACAACATGTATTAGTCACATTTGCAGAAGGCTGTGCGGTCACAACACAAGCACATCCATCAAAACTGGCTTCTATGCTCCAGAATAAGCATTTGGCCCCACCTCCTTTTAATCCACAGGAAAAAAAACCCTCTGTGAAGTAGGGAAGTAAAAATGAACAGAGAAAAAACTAGAAGAGGAACAAGAATGTAGGTAGTCTGTAGGTAAGGGAGAAAGACAGACTTTTGTAGACAAGCTTGCTACTAGAATAAAAAGTAATTGGGAGTAAGTATGCAGGGTACTGCTCCTGTTAACTCATGAAAATCACATGGGTTACAAAAGCAACTGGACAAACACAAACAATCTCAATACACCACCAGTAAGTAGCTCAGCTTGTCTCCAGGATGCCTGTCAGTGCACTCTGGAAAAGGTTCACTACGCTCTTCTTCCAACTGCTGTTTCCTAGGGATTCATTTTGGTCACTGTCAGGTGAGATGGATCCTTATGAAAGATTTTCTGTTACGTTTAGTATCTGCTAAGTCTGAAATTTAATTACTGAGGTTTTAAGGTTAGAAAGGGACTATGTAATCTAATCACACGTAACAAGGGGGGTGGAAAACCCACTGCACAATAAACCCTTAATCCCACAGGTTCTTCTGGAGGCACAACACTCTCACAAGTTTTGAGCTGCGGCAACAGAAAAAAACACAGGAGGATAGTCAATAAAACCCAGGGGAATAAAACAGTACACGGTTAATTTACAGGACTGATAATAGGCAGAAATCTTAATCAGCCTACAGCACTGCACATTTGGGAAGACAGCTCAAGGCAGAGCAGCAGCATCACCCACCACAGCTGCGATCACACTGCAGGAACTGGGAGCCACTGCTACCAGAGAGTTCAATCTCTTTGTTTAAGAACTCCACCACTGGCATGATGCTTAAAAATAAGCTGATTCCTACTGTGTTTCATTAACAAACTGATAGTAGAAACTGTACACATGGAGAATACTGTATGGTAACACAAAAAACTGCTCAGACTCTTGCCTAAGTCTTGACACTTCACTGTGTTAAGACAGATTTTAGCATGGCATACATATTTTATTTTACTTTAAACAAGCCTTTAAAATCTCTTGACTTGGGACACGATATTTCTACTGTAGTCTGTAAGCAACACAAACATCTGCTATGCTGCTATTAAGCGTGACTGTCCTTTCAGATATAAAATGATCTGGCAGTTCACTCACTTGGCTGTGCTTTTCCCAATAAACAGTTATTTGAAGCATATGTGTACTCTATAGTCCCAGGTACTACACAACACTTGTCTGATATTTACGAAAGATGCTGCTTATATAAACATCACAAGTATGTTTTATTATTTGTGAAACACAATTGCAATATTGCATTATTGTGACCATCTTATAAATATTTACAGTGAACAGCAGCTGCACCAATGTTTGAACTAAAATTTGACTAACATTAAAATACCACATCTCTTTTAAAAAACATGTCCCCCTTGAGGATTAAATGAATAATAAACAATATTTATTCCAGGCAGACACATGCCAAGGGAAAAATCATGTAGACTAGGTTAAATTCAGAAGACAGCAAAAATCCTTTGAGCAGTTTCTGAGCAGCTGTGATGCCCAGAGAGCTTTTCCAATTAAGGCCTTCAATAAGCCTCACAATCTTGCTCAGTTACAGGTTTCCAGCCTGTTTCAACATTCGAAACCTGAGTCACTGAGCAGGATTTACTTGGGGAAATTCACTATTTAAATCTGCATGAGAATCGACAGACATTTGCCATGTCCACAGAAACAAGAGAGGAAATTTTTGAGCTGGTTTCAGGATCTGGAGAGGCTGCGCTAACTAGGAAAAAAAAATTACGTGGTTACGCAAAATACACATCTAACCAAAATCAAAATAAAGCCATCCCCTCAAAACAGCTCTGAAATAAAGAGTTCAGTATTGTGTTGCCTTATAGATGGAAGATCTGACTTTACACAGGGAAAACGTGTCCAAGTATTAATGCCACTGTTGCTGATTTCCAAGACTGGGAAAGCGACTTAATCATCCCTGCACGATGCCGCCAAAAAGTGCCGCCCAGACACTTGGAAAAAAGCTATTTATACGCCACAGGGACGCACTTTTACAGCTCACCCAACAACTTTAACGCAAGGAACGCGGCAGCGCAGTTGCTCTCCGAGTTTAAAAAAAAAAAAAAGAGGCAGAAAAAATTAAAAGAAAACCGCCTGGAATCGCCTTTACTAATCTTCGCCTTCCCCAAACGAGCGGCAGCTGCCGAGCGGGGAGAAGGAGAAAGAAGAAGAGAGAAGAAGAAGAAAAGGAGAGAACAGATGGAGAGCGCTCGGGACGCAGAGAAGGCGCCGGGCCCGGACCGGCCTCCCGTGCCCCAGCCCCGCGAGAGACCCCGGCGGAGGGCGGGAGGAGGAGGCTGATCCAGCCGCCCCCGCCGCCGCTCCCAGCCGCGNGGCGGCCGCAGCGCGGGCCGTTCCCGGGCATCACCGAGGCCCCGGCCGGGCAGCCGGGAGCCGCCGCTCGGTACCGGGCGGGGAGCGGAGCCGCTCCGCCGGTGTGCGAGCCTGGGCTCGGGCAGAGCCGCTGGAAGTGTCGCCGCGAACCCGCTGAGCCCAGTAACTTTAGCGGGGTGCGGGGGAACCACAACCGCGCCCGCCCGAGGGGCGAACGGAGCCGGGCCGAACAAACCTTCTGTGCCACGGCCCCGCAGAGCACGACGCGGTGCAACACTTGGCCTGAGTTTGGAAAGTGTGAAGCAGTCCAAGCATTGCCCCCCGTTAGGATTTTCCATCTTGGGATATGTTGGTGGAATAGAGAAAGGTAGAAGTGAAAAGTGGAGGGGAGGACACCCCCACGCAGCTAGCGACTGCCAGCAGTCACGGCATGGCAGCGGCAGGGAGAGGAATATATTCCCCCAGTACCCTTCTCCCGGTCACTGCTGCCTGGAAGCAGTGTTTGTCCTAGAAATTCAAATTATGCTTCAAACCAGAACTGGGGAGTTGTGGCGTTTGACTTCTTTTTTGTGGGAGGAAAGCACACACACACAAGTGCTTATTGCTATACCCACTCAGATGTAAGCACTGCTCAGCAGGGCCTGAGCATCAGGGTAGGACGTAGGGAAGGTCTTTGGAAAGTGTTTCTCAGAAATACTTTACTCTGGCACAGGGACAAAAGGAAGTCTAGCCAAGTAGAGAAAAGGAGAGGAAGAAGAGCAATCTCTTTCATGCTCCGTTTCTGTTTTCCTCTCTAAGCCACTCTAACCTGAAATTACAACTTTCCCAGTTGGTGAGTTTACAAAAGTTAGACTTAGTTAGCACTGATGTTTTAATTTCACTTTAGGACTCTCAAAGGGAATTGATATAACATCCTCCCTCCTCTACCCCCTCTTTACTGTAAGCCTCTAACTTCCTCTTCACATGAATCACACACAGCCCTTTTCTTCTTAGTCCTAATTGCAGCTTCACCAGGAAAACCAATGACATGCTTCAAACTGTAATCCAGAGAGGGAATTATGAGAATCTGCAACTCCTTGGAGACTGCAATGGGGTGTGAAGAGTTCAAACATGAACCCACAGCAGTGAACAGCAGCTGTGGCATTAAGGCTTTCATAATATACGTTGAGTGGTAGCAGGTACATTCTCATTCTATAAAAAGCAAGACCAGAAACCGAGCTTTAGCATCTGTTTATCAGAGCCTAGAAAGTCACAACTTTCTGTTAAGTCACTGGTGCACTTGGGGCTATGACATGCTGGTAACTTCTCTCTGTGTCAATAAAGGCACTTTGGTAATGGCTTAAAGTTTTGAGAGAGCTGAAGGCCAGCATACTCCTTTCCTTTGTGACAGAAGAGTCAAAACCAGACTGAAACTTCCACAGTTGCCTTTGTCGCCTCCTGAGTTTTCCACAGGGCTCACAACCCCTGTGCAGGGCAGAGAAAGATTTACCTGAAGTTTTCCTAACCCCAGCCTTGAAGTAAATGGATTCCTTCCTGTACCTTCCACCCTTCCCACAGAGAAATGTTTCTGTATATCCTGATCTTCTTCTCCTGCCTGCACTGAAGCACTGCCCTTCAGGGTGACTGTTCCAAAAAAAGGTGTGATGAATGGGGAACAATGGTGTGTACTTCTGGCACCACAGAAATCAGCCAGGATGCTGTGGTATTTGACTCTAGGTTGCACGTTACTCAGGAAACCTCCACTGTTTTCCTGCAAAAAATTCAGAAAATCTGTAGAAAACAAAAAATCAGAGCAGTCATGATTATCATAGAGAAGTAGAAAACTCCCCAAACCCAACAACAAAAAACACACCTCTGTATACAGCTCCCATTATGCTATTTCATGTTTTCTGGCTAAGATGTTGCATCAAACAACTGTCTCTTCCCTTTTCTACTCCTGAGGAATTTTATACTGCGTGGACAGAATAACTGCAGGATGAATACTAATGCAACTTGTCGTAAAATATGTCTAGAGCCATGAGAGCTCAAATCAGAGCAAATGCGTTGTGAAAGACTGATGAAAAGTCAGTGAGACCCACAAGTTGTGTATTGCTGGCTTTTATGACATACCATGCCCACCTGCCTTGGGTCACACAGTTGTTTCCTACAGTTCTCAACTATGTTGTTATATTTGCGTAAGAGTAGCTCGATGGCTTTTTAACATGCCTGTCTTTTCAGGGGAACCAACAGAATATATTCACTAGCTGAGAAATACCCCTCCATCACCTTCTCTCTACTTCCATGTAACTGCTAAATGCTAATGTAAAAGCATTGTAAAGGATGGGCTAATAAAATCATGAAATGAATCAAAAAAGGAAAAAAAAATTTTTTTTTTCTCTCTTCCATTTGTTTACAAACAAGGCATTTAACCTCAGATGTCGAAACAACATTCCCAGAGGGGAAGAACAGCTGGGGTAGTGTTAGAAGTTCAAAGGAATTGCCTCGCACCTCTTCTGTGAATGATGCAATATATTGCTTTAACCTGATTATTATTCATCGTTTCCACAGTGACAGCAGAATTCAACACCCATTTTGTAAGAGCCCACATAAAAACAGGCTGCTGTGAAATAAATGATTACTGCCAGCTCAGGCATCCTTGACCATTACTCTGTTCCCTCCAAGTAGCCAGCCGCCGGATACTTGCTGTGACCTTCCAGGGTGGTCATGGGAAGGTCAGCCCAACTAAACGTGGAGCGTACTCTTGTGAGTAAGACCTGGCAGCTACAGATCCAGAAGCAGCGGGAAATTGCCAGACCAACACATGAAAGAGAGTAGGTTTAGATTAGATATTAGGAAAAACTCTTTACCGTGAGCGTGGTGAGATGCTGGCACAGGTTGCCCAAGAGAAGTTGTGGAATCCCCATCCCTGCAATTGTTTAAGGCCAGGTTGGATGGAGCTCTGAGCAACCCCATCTAGTGAAAGGTGTCACTGCCCATGGCAGGGGAGTTGAAACTTCTCATCCAAAAAGCAGTAACAAGACACTTTTTCTTAGAGAGAGAGAAAAAAAGGCATGCAGTAAAAGGCATGTGTTTCACTTCAATCACGATACCTATGCGAAGGTTTTGGAGTCAAAATAAGGATGACTTTCCCCAGGATGTTGTTCTTGTAAATGAATGAAACATTTTAAATATCTAAAACTATTATTAATAAGGGGTCTTCTTGTTGTTGTTGTTGTTGCTTTTGTGAACAAATGCATGGCTACCTTGCACTTCTGCGTGAAAACCAGAAAGTGAAGGGGACTAGAAACTATCTTGTTTTCCCTTCGTTTTGTTGTCCAAATGAAAAAAACACCAAAATTCACTAGGCAGCACATGAGGACAGAAAATTAAACCCAGCATTTTTGAGAGCTCTTTTACTGAAAGATGGGGCAGGGATTTGTGGTGGGACTCTTTTCCAATGTAAACCCTGCAGAAATGGCAGGTTGAGTTTTTAATGTCTTCACATCACCTTTGCCCTTCAAGGCAGAGGAGGATGTAGGAGAAGGAGAAATCTGATATGACAGTTACGATTCTAAAGTAAGAAAACAAATTGTTGTTCTTGAAACACAATTTGCAATTTTATCAAGCCTGAATAACATTGTTCTGCTGCTCAATATTATCTTGTTATTTATGACATCCCACTTCATTTATACAAAATTTTCTTTAGAAAAGGCAGTATTCATTGGAGGCACTTATTACTACAAGTGACTTCTGTGAATGTAGAATACTCTGAATGATGAGTCATCACATAAACAGTACTGCCAAAGGAATAAGTGGTCGTAAATAGGAAAAGAGGGTTTATAAATAAATTACTTTTTATTGTAGGTCAACAATAAAAATGTCCAGTACCTGCTATTTTGAAACAGCACTGGGGGTGGAGGATGGCGATTAGAGCTATTCACAAAGATATCAGTGGTCCCAAGTTGGTGATGAAAGAATGTATCACCTCAGAACATGGATGATGAAAAATGGGATTTTGTGGGCTCAGGTCCCTTTTATCCTCCCTTTATGTGTGCAAGACTAAGTAAATGCTGGCTAAATGAAGGGCTGAGTACGCTAAACACATGCCTTTAGCTTAGAAGGAATGGGAGGCTTCATTACAGGAACATACAGAAAAGAGATATGTATGTGACATCATATTTTCTACCAAAACCTTTCAGGGGCTGCCCATTGCTGTGTTACAAAATGAAGTCTGTTAATCATTTCAGCCAAGCTGCCACCACTGCCAGCTAAGTATCAGACCTGCAGGGCCTTCCCTGGCCACATTTTAGCCTGGATTTCTTCCCTTGGCCACTTGGGACAGAACATTTGTAGATATTTGATGACTCTTGAAGTTGAAAACAGAAAACAAAGCAGCTTATAGAATTGATTTAACTGACTGAATCAATAGCCAGCTATTATCTAACTAATCATTAGCCCACTAATCTCTACTTAGTGACACTAAGGTATTTTTAGAGAGATGTTTGCCTCTTACTGTTTGTTGTTGCAATGATTTAAAATTTGACATGGATTTGCAAGGAGTTCAAATTGTTTATGGCCAACTACATCACAGAGGTGTTTTAATTTCAGCAAAAATAAGAAACAGGTTTTTTCCAGACCCCAGAATCCTTCAATAATATCAAATTATTTAAGAATTAATACATCTTGTGAGTTTGCAGGCTCCGAATAATAGCAACAAAAGGAGGTCCCTGAGCGGGCAAGGATCATGGAGATTCATTCCTGCGGCGGAAGAAGCGTGTTCATACACGGCCTAAACTCGGGCTTGCATCCCCATCTTGTGGCAAAAGAGGATGGGTGCAAGGAGCAAAAGGAAAACCACACCGTGGCCGAGGGTAACCCCCGGTTTCCCAGCCAGCCGAGCAGCAGGGAATGCATAAGGAATGTCCTCGGCTCGGGAACTGCTGCCACGCCGCTTCTAATCGCACGCCTCATCAATATCCCCTGCCTCATCAATAAAAGAGACTCAAGGAAATTCCTGTCTTGGTACAAAAAACCAAAACAACACAAAACCAAAAATCCCCCCAACCAGCTAACAAAACCCCAAAAACCCCCACCCCAAACCAACACTGCCTCACACACCAAAATACTTGTTTCTTGTAAAATACTTGTAAAATCTCAGCACAACTGCATTCTAAAGACTTTCACTTGGTGTAGAAAGTGTCTCCATCCCAGCACTGTGCCAACCAAAAACGTGCTTGCCATACTTTAGGAACAACATCCTCTACTCAATGCCGTTTCAGCAGGGGAAGCCTGAATTGAATTTCACTAATTTCATGGACTGCTGGTAAGTTTTGGGTCAGGTCTGGAAGTAAAAACCAAGCAAAAAACAAACAAACAAACAAAAAAACCCCAAACATAAAAAACCACACAAAAACCCACCCCAAAACCAAAAATAATCCCCCGAAACACAAAACACAAAACCAAAAAAACCACCAAACAAGAAAGCACTGCCCAGAAAGCACTGGCAGAAAAGCTGTTGGCATGCTGCTGCCCTGGCAGTCCCAAAATGCTCATTCATAGCAGGTGTCTGATTTTTAGCTTGCACATTTTAATACACTCACTGCACGGGTTGTTTCGCCTCTGAGACAGACATATTTCAGTGTGGTTAGTACTTAGGCTGGGTGATGGATGCGGTCCACAAACTCAGAGCAGGGAAGAGCTGCACATTTTGTTCCAAAAATTATAGTTGTGTGTTTTACCCTACATCAATGTCTGAGACATTCTATAAAGAACACAGAAACACAGAAACCAGTTGAAATGTGGAGACATGGGAAGATCAGAGTGCCAAAAATTGTAACAAGCCTACAGCAGAATAATAAGACTTCACTAGAAACCCTGTGAGAATAATGACGAGCTTTACAAGCAGTTGGAAATGTTTATTCCTTCTTTCTCTCCTGATCTCAGCCCCTACCTCAGGTTGTGAGTCAACCTTAGCAATTAAACTGTTAGAGACCAATAGTTGCAAAAGAAGAGAGAGCACCATTTCTACCCTATCCCCACAGTGAACTACTCTGTCCTAAAAACTGTGCTTGGTGAAACCTGCATGTATTTTTAAAACCATGCAGATCCAAGCAGCAGCTGGCAGGAATGCAGCATGCTTAAAGATCTCCATGGGACATGATGAGTGTGGCAGCCTGTGCTGCTGTTCAGACACACTTCTGAGAATATTAATGGGATGGATACACTATTCAAAAACCCTCAGAAATTTCAGTCTGTGTTTCCTGGCCTAGAAAACCAGCATCATCCAGCTTCTGTGTCGGGTGCAGTCCAGGAACCCTGATTTAGAAGGATTGAGACCCCACTAGAATCGGGCTGTGTATGGGGCAATGTTGTGTGAGCTCAGCTAACAGATGGTAATGAGGCAGCCTTAGCCAGAAGTGAAGATTTGGCTTAAGTCAACTGAAAAGAGAATCCAAGCTCTTGAATCTGGGCTGGACTTTGCGAAAAGGTTGCAACACAGCCCAGTGTCTTTGGGGTGCTGCTATTTCTAGAGTTCCAGTCACTCCAGGCAACTGTCAGAAAGCGGGGAAGAGTTTCCAGCATTCCCCAGGGAGATAAATGAGGTAAGAGTAATAAAAATGGGAGGACAATAAATAAGGGGTTTTTACTGTCATATTTTGGTAAAGGAAATCTCTCCGATATTACACATCAGAAAAGATTCATCTTTCAGTGACAAGCTACACATGACAGGCCAGTTTTTTGTTGTTTTTTTTTTTTCCCCTGAAATATAATTTTTTTATGTTTATGAGCCTAATCTTGCATCCTGTTTCAGGAAGAGCTAGCAGTTATGTCCCCACTGCTGCCTGCCCAGGGCATAGCTGGCAGCAAAAGCCACACAAGGCAGTAGAGGCCAGCTGCTCAGAGCAGTCAAGGTTTTTTGCTCTTCAGTAACTTTCTGTTTCTCAGTGCCTCTCTGCACTACAGATGTAATAGCAATTTTGTAGTGAGGGAAATACATCCACAAAACATAGACCTTTGCCACGATTGTTTCAAGTTAACTTGGTGGCCTCAAAGATGAAGTACCAGCTGTCAAATTACAGCCAGAGTCATTCACCCCCTTTAAAGCATAACTGGGAGGAAGAAGTACTTGCACATGTCTCCCAACTCAAAATGTTGTGAAGTCTTACCCACAGTGGACCATGGCTATGAGCATTGATTCGTTTGTCAGAAAACTTTGTTTTTATTGGCTTTGAATATTGCAAAAGGTACAATATGAGTAAGAGTTGCCTCTGAAGAGCCAAGCCAGAGAGGTAACTGAAATCACATCCATTATTGGAGGGTAAAATGAAGCATGATCAACAGGAGAGAAATGCGTGGGCTGGGACTAAATAAAACTTCTCTACGTTTGGCGTTTTGTTGCCTTGACAATACAAGTCTGTGTAAATAACAAAAAAAAAAGCCTCTGAGTACCAGACTGGATGGAGCCACATCTGATGCTGGGAAAAGATCCTGCCCATTAATCTGTACGAGCAGAGAAGCCTACATGACAGGATTTGGGCATTGGAGACAAACCACTCAAGAGGGAATTTGCACTTAGGTTCCATGGTGGAAACATAAAACACTTGCATTAAATCTGACTCTGTTTTAGGAATTTTTCTTCTGTGAAGAGTTTGTCATCACCCACAACAGGGGCAAAAGTCGTCCTTCATGGTGAAGCTCTGAGGCCATATTGTGGCCACCCAGCTGCTCTGCAGAGGATAAGAAGGAAGATCGTGTGTCAGCTGTAATTGCCCTACAAGTTGGTTTTAATTATATTTTTAATTTATCAGGCCTTTACCAAATGTGTAAAATAATCACTTTGACAGTGAATGGCATTTTACAATTTGATTTACTGCAAAAGTCAGCATCCCAGCTGAAGCCAGCTCAAATGGCCTTCAGAAGGCAACCTGTAACAAAACCATTGATTATGTGTTCTGGTTGGAAATTGTGCATCCTGGAGCCAAGAAAAATTCAGTCACTACACATTTTGTGAATCTTATTTTTTCCAGGTTTTACAGGACTACTTCACTGCCTGGAAAGCTAGTGCCGAGACTCAGCAGAGTCTCAGCAGGAAAAAAAAAAAGAGTTTTCATTAGGAGAATTTTTTTTTTTTTCGGTAACATGTTAGCACGCACCATTTTGGCTGAAAATCTATTATTTCAAGTCTGAAATTGCCCCACCACAGCTTATGGACATTCCAGCCAGATGATCCCTGCTCCTATCCGTTTCTTTAGCTCAAAGCCCAGGATCTGTTTTGGCTGCAGCGTGATAGTGAACCCTGATGAAAATCCTAGGACCTGTGATGTGGTGTGTTTCCAGCTGAATTAAAGAAATATCAGTTGTGCTGTTTGAGGTATGGCCATAAGGTCACTTGCAGTACTGTGTTCGGTCCTGCTTCAGGAAAGGTTAATCTAAATGAAGATAAGGGCAGAAGAGAACCAGCAGGATCAAACAGAGAAGAGAAAGTTCAGTTTGATGTTGGAAAATGAAGACGGGAAACAGATATGATTGTTTACTGCTACAGTATAATAAACACCAGAGAGAGGAGAGAGTTGTAATGTGTGGAACAACATTAACAAATCTCAAACTGGCATATGCTACTTGTGAATAACTTTAGGGTGGAAATAAAAAAATATTTAAAACCTAGCCATGTTCTGGAGCAGCCTTTTGTATGGAGGAATAAAGGCCAGATACCTAGGTAGGCTGAAGGTGGATTATATGATGGGAACATTGCTGCAGTAGGAAGCAGTTCTGGAGACCCAGTAGATTTTTTCCCGTCTGTGGTTCAAGGGGAGGCCTGATAGGAAAGACACATGATATGGCAAATTTAGGTCACAGTGTTTTACAGGAATTGAGTTTCCAAATTTAATTTTTTTTTGAGTTCGGGACTTTCCCTTTTTCAGCAGAAGAAGAGTTACTTGTGGGAAGCAGACACATTCCACAAACACACTCATTTAGTCAAGAAGATGTTTCCCACTGAGAAGTCATTCATCTGGAAATTTTCAAGTAGCCCCTGCACTAACATCTGCTTGGATGTAAACCCCTTGGGCAATGGCCTCCTCTCCTTGTTTCTTCAGTGTCAAACACCCTTGGCAAGACACACAAATAAAGAATGACCAGGCGAGGGAAGTAGAGAGTCCATCCAGCTTCTGCCATCTCCCCTTTCCACGGGCTGTCTGTGAGAGGAGAGGGCAGGGAGTGACTCTGATGCACTCAGACAGCAGCTGGGTTGGAGCAGGGAATGCTGCGAAGATGTAAACCATATGATGAACCTGACCACAGAAAACTCAAACATGACTTCGCAAGGCACAAGCTCTTAATGAAATAAAGCTGAATGAAAGGGTAAAATAATAAATAACAGTGAATTATTGCTTTCAATAAACTAGCCAAGTGTTGTGTTGGATGAAACAGGAGGCATCTCAGGAACCCAGGCCATAGTAAAAATCATGTAATTCTTTGAAAAATAATTATATTCCAAGAGGAGAAAAATGGGATTGAAAAGCTTGGGCTTTTTTTCAATGATTCCATTACAAAATTGTTCTATTTAAGAAGAATTCAAGTGTTATCCACTGCAGCAGAACCCTTCTGTCCTACCTGCCTGTTCTCTCACCCTGTGAGTCACAGAACTCTGTATATCTTATGCATGTGGAATAACAAATTTTCTTCCTGGAAAAGATGAATCCTTTGTCAGGTCTTCCACATTTTTGCCACCTACAGCTCTCTTGGGAAATGCTGTTCAATAAGCTTGAGTTAGCAGAGAATTCAGCTCAGCTCTTTCACAAAGTTTTTTAAAAGCTTGATTATCAGCAAGATGTGCAGGAGGTGCTCAGCCACTTTCATTTCATGATCTCACCCTGCCCAGAGCTCAGGAATTCTGAGTACAGTGCATAATTTTGGTTTGTACCCCAGCTCCTTTGCAATGTCAGCTGGTCAAAAAAACAAAAAAGCATGCCCGCACGCATAGACACACCCACACAGTGTGCTTCCTGCTGCAGAAAGAAAGGATTCTCCATACCTGGGAGTTTCTGTGGGGAAGCAGTGGAGACAGCAGCCCTCCTCCAGTATGTCCTTGCTTATCACAGCCTGGCCAAACAAAAAAGAACGTGCACAGATCTCACTCAGACATGATTGATTGCTCCAATTTACCCTTGTGGGTTTTGTTGCATTTTGGTTTCTTTGTTTGTTTGGGTTTTGTTTTATGGTTTTGGTTTTTTTTTTTCCCACAGCCTTCTTTTCCTGCTGTAGCTGCCAGCTGACCAACTGATTTAGTGTCTTTGCTGGCTCAGAGGCTGTAAGGTCATTTTTACTGTATCGCTCCCACACAGCGCCTAATGATTTGGAGTCACAGCACCCTTGCCTATAAAAGGGAACATAAAGCAGTGGGAATCACTGCCACTTGCTGTGCCCGTCCTGAGTGGAAACAGGATAGCCTCCATTAACAGATAATTGTGTTTACGTTTCACAGCCCACAGGGGTATTAAGGGTCATACAGGCACCAGACAAGGTCCACGAAAACAGCATAGTTTGGAGTAAATGAAACAATTATGAAGCCCAGTTTCCTTGAGCAGTTGTATTGACCATGACAGGAATGGAGCACAATCCCCATTTCCCAGTGAAGGTATGGACGGATCCTGCGGTGCCCTTCCGGCAAGGCCTCCATGTGCTGCTTTTGCGATTTTTGCTCCCAGAAATATGAATTCGGGTACCCTGTAGATGCATATAACACGGCAGTTCTGGCACTGGGAATGCTAAATCAACAGGGCAAAGCCAACACAGCATCCAGAGGTACATAACAGCACAGGATCACAGCGCTGATGTGCACTACTCACTCCTGTGTGAGGACTTCACTGCGCACTCACCTTCTGTCTTCATGAATCCCCTTTGGGTAGGGTCAGGATTCAGAAGAGGAGAAAGCAGCAACAAGGTGATTTTCATGGCCTGTGTCCTGCTGTGAGTACTTGCTAATAATTGCTTTCATTACAGAACACAGCACGCAATGGCACATCTCATCTATCCAGCCTCATGGGTTTGCCCAGTCCATACTCTATTCTCTCCATACCCAAACAACTTCTTCCTTTCCCACTGTTCAAAGTGGTGTGCAAAAGAATGTCACTCCCCACTATCAGCACAGGGGTCTCAGAGAAAATTTACAGGTCACTGCCAATAGACTGAAAACATTTTCACCTGTCCAGGAGTACAAAGTGGAGGTTTGGAGTTTGCCTTGCAGCAACCGAGCTGATCTTTGCTGCCAGTTGCTTTTTACAGATGTTGGCAATGGACAGAAGCAGGCACCTATCAGGAACTGAAAGCAAACCCTCTCCCAGGGAGAGCAGCACCAGGGCTCTGCCTGCCAGCTCGGGGCCACAGGGAGGAAATCCCCTCTATCAAGCCACACTGATTCATGGGCAGCCAAATTCATGATGTGAAGGCTAACAGGTCCCAGAATAATTCCAATTAAATGCATTTGTGTTTAAGGACCTCACAAGACAGCAGCAGAGGGACTGGAGAAAGGTGCTGAGCTGAAAAATAGGCTGTGTATGCAGGTGGGGAGGAAAGGAAGGTGCAACGTGGAAGCAGAGAAAATGAGGTCTTGCCAAGCTCAAGAGCTACTAAATGACAAAATTTCCTCCTGTTGCCTACAGTGAATGCCCAAGTGCTTCAGCAGTGCTGAAATACTTCACAAGCACTTCTCAGTGGTTTAGACATGTTGAATCATATGTTAACCAATTAACTGATGAGTACAAGTAGGATCCCTGACCTTCCCGAGGATTAAGGTGCTTGTTCACACCATCACTGCTGCCCCATCAGACTGTTGCTACAGGTAAGCCAATAAAAACACCTCAGTTTTTCAGTCAGCTTCATAATTCATATTCAGACATAGTCCTGAGTGTCTTGTAAGCACCTGAATTTTCTTCTCCTATTTAATTGTAGATAGGAGGCTGTATAATCTTGAAATTCAGACAGAACTGATATGTTCTTCAACTGCTTGATGATTTTGCAGGGATTTGCTTTTCCTTTTTTACTTCTCTGTTTAGCCGATCAAACTGCTGTGACTTACTGACTTTGTTGTGGCATAAATTTATACAACACCCCCAAATTCTGCAGCAAAAGAACATTTTTTATCTGCATCACTCAGAACTGAGGAGGACCTATAGCAAGGGCTGTCTGCACAGCTTTAACTTGACCCCAAATGCAGATTCATCATTATACAGTCCTTAATGACACAGTTACACAATATTTTTCTTCAGAGAACCCCTTGGCAATTTACCACATGAGGAGTGTTTTCTGCTTTGCTGCTGAGTGTCTCACCCTGAGCCTTGTGCTGGACAATCAGGCTGGCATATTTCCTGCAGAAGATTCAGTCAGAGGAGCAAAAGGCACCAACCCCTCTGTTTGTCCCGCCCCGGCCCTTGCCCTAACCACAGCCACTGCTGAACCCACTAATTTGTTTCTGCCAGAGTCTAGAGAGCCTCAGAGACATTAAGTTCCTATGGCTGTTGGCTGAGGAAGGGAAAGAGGTAATTTCCATGCCCTCCTGCAGGGTTGATAGGCATGTAGGCTCGCACCAGTGTCTCCCTCTTAAAATCCATGTCCATGCCCCAGGTGTCCTTGGCTCTGCAGTACTGGAAACAACTGCGTTTTTCCTGGTACTCATTCCCATGTTAATGCTGGCCACTTATAATTATTCTGTTTCCTTGCCTATTTTTTTTTTTTTTAAAATCTTTCAGTTCCCTGGGGTAGAGCAGTGGCTCTGTGGAAGCTGGAGAGCAGCTAGCAGCAGCGTGAGAAATTGAATTCCTCTTAAAAAAAAAAAATTAGATTTCTAAGTGAGACATCCTGTCCTGGAACAACAGAAAAAAAAAAAAAAGCCAAACAGAGGAACAAGAAAAGTTTGTTCCTTTTAACAAGAGGGTAAAACTGGAGTGCATAATAAGGTGGTTCCTTTCCCAAATCAGGGGTGGGGCTGGAGCACCCAGGGACCTTCAAAACACTCACTTTGGGATAAAACTCCCTTTTTGTGGACTACAAAAGGGATTATGACTCTGCAGAGCCACGATGTCCAAAGTCTCATGGTATCCTGGGAGGGGAAAAAAAATTTAAAGATTGCATAATATGCAGATTACCATTAATCTGACCTGTGCAAAGGACAGGGATCCTGTCATCCCCCAATGTTCAGGCAGCTCTTCAGACTGTACACTGTTATAGTCTCCTATTTAAACATGTAAACTGTATTGTTAATAAAGTTCACAAGGGCTTGTATCAGCTCATGGTTGCAGTTTGGGTTAGCTGACGAAGAGATTAAATGCTCAGAGAGATCTATGTCTCCTTATCTGTATTGCCTTGCCTGGCTTAGTTTCCAGGAGCATCCACTTCTTGTATCTTAGGGATGGGAGAAAGGGAATGTTTGTGAAGGTTCTGCAGAGAGGCAGACACAGTGGGTTGGCAGGGAGGATGAGAAAGTGGTACTGGCCCCCAAATTGGCTTAAGATCTAACAAAGGCAAGAGGAGAGGACTCGGCAAAGTGCTGGAAGGAAGGATATTCCTGGTATTTGTTACCAAATCAAGTGGGGTGCTTTGGTGACACACACCTGAAAAGAGGGCCCCAACAACTTTGAAACAGATCTGCAGAGCACTGAGGAGAGATTGGCCATGCAGACTCCCAGCAGAGTGCCTGCCTTGAGAACACGGGTGCAGTGCCTCTCCAGCATCACTACTGCCAGGAGATGAGGAGGAAAACCTCTTTAGGTGCCCTTTTCTCATTTTACTAGTTATCTCTGCTATTATAATGCAGATCTTGTGTCCTGCTATCCCGAAGGCAGTAGATGGTGCTATTGATAGCACCATTAGCGCATATGTTAATCAAGTAAAAGCATCCCTAGATGAACAATGTTAAATACTTGTGTTTTCCTCATTTTCATCATCTCAAGGAACCTCAAGGCACTTGCAAAAATTTAAAATCTGCATTTTCATGTCAATTCATGTTCAACCTCAGTGCAGCCACTCTTGTGTGTGCCCACAGAGCCCTGCTCCAGAGAGAAGACAGAAGATAGCAGACTGATAGTAAGTGGCAAAGAGCCTTGTTACTCCAAGTCCCACTGAGACTTGAAAGATAATTTCAGGAAGAAGGATGCGAACAGCAAGGCTGGAATCTGGCTGGGCTAATATAAATCAAACTAATCTCTCAGTTTTACAAGAGAACCCTTAACAACTTGAGGTCAGGTTGTCATCTCTATTATGTCTTGGGAAGAGCTGTTCTCAAAAGCCAGCACTGATTACCCTGTTGGCACATGGTAGCTCCTCTGCTGCTTTTCAGAATGGGGACTTGTGATCTTGGTCCCATTACAGTAATTGACTGTTATTAGTCTCAAAGTAGCAGATTAGGCAAAAGCTGTGGTTCCCAGGGGGGCAGAGATGGTGCAAAGACACAGCTCTTGCCGGAAACAAATTACAAAGGCAACTGCTCCACCCGGAGAAATTAAATTACATCAGCAGTATCACAAAGCTGAAACCACTAATTTCTGACTCCAGATCAGTCATGTTTCCAGGAACAAACTAAACTCCTTTTGCACCCTGTACAAAGTTGTCATTACAATCACAATCCATGCATCCTAACAGAGATGCTAACAAAGGAATGGGCCAAGATACACAGCAAAGTGTCCCCAAGGATGCTGAACTGGCTGACTCAGCAAGACTCAGCAGTGTGCTTTGTGTTACCAGGCTTTGTGGGAAACATCTGAGGCCTCGTAAAACCAAGAGTCAAATTTCTATAGCTGAAAGTGTCAGTGCTCATAGGAAAGACAGCTCCGTATCTGTGGAAAAAAGGTGCTCAGAGCCAAGACAAGTTTAAGTTTTTCTACATATCTTAAGTCTTCTGTGTTGTAAAATCAATGTTTCAGGCTATATACAGCCCTTTTCCAAATGCGTCCAAACACACACATCCAGCTCTGCAAAACACATACCAAGCATAAGAACATCAGTCTGGTCCAGCTCCTGGTCAACCTTAAAATCTCCAGTATTTTCTATAATTTTCCTTTGTCAGCAGCAATTCTTTACATTGATCTTTGAACGTGTACAGTTTTGTACTCTGTAGATGTCTCAGGGAAGATTTAAATACCAGCAGATTGTGTCTCAAGCCTTGCACATTGATGGAAATTAAAGCTGCATTTCCCAAAGCTTTTAAATACTTGCTTAACTTTGGGCATATGAGCAATGCTATTCAGCAAAGGGATAATTCACGTGTTTTTCTGTACTGCTGCACAGCAGCTAGATGACAATACAAATTGGTCAAGTGATATCCATGAGATTACATGGATTCTTAAAAAAAATAAACCCATGGGAGAGATACTACTTGGCAACATGTTTTAGGAAGGGAAAGAGGACCTGGTGACAAAGGACACACAAGAGCCTGAGGAACAGAGTCTCTTTTGCCTTACTCTTTACAGGTTAGACCACCCTTACTTAATCCAAGACCCTGAGACCTGGAAAACTGCAGGAAGGAAGACTTAGCTGTGGTGGAATAGGATCAAGTTAGGGGATATTTAAACAAATTGGACGTAGGTTAATTCCATGGGCTCTGACAGGATGCACCCACAAGTGCCAAATGCACTAGCAGGTAGTATGACAGTGGGGCCATTCTTGTTGATATTTGGAAGGCTGTGTTTCTTGGAGAAGGTTCCTGAGGATGGGAAGAAAGAAAATGTCACTTCTGTCTTCAAGAAGGCCAAGAAAGAGAATCTGGGGAAGTACAAGCTAGTATCCCCACTTTGATGCCTGGGAAAGTGATAAAGAAATTTCTAAACAAACAAAGGACGAGATGATGGAGTAGTCAGCATGGACTTCTGAAGGGACAAGCATGCCTGACCAACCCGATAATGAAGAGATGACTGGTGAGGGGAGAGCAGAGCATGTTGTTTATTTGTTCTGTGGACTGTAGTAGGCTTTCAGTTCTGTTTCCCACAGCACCCTCATAGACAAGCTGAAGAAGTACAAGTTAGGCAGTCGATGGAAATTGGTCTGAACTGCCAGACTCAAAAGGCATGATCACAAAATCCAGGTGTGGCATGAAGCCCAGCTGGAAGCCATTCACTGGTGGTGCACCCCAGCAGAGGATGCTGAGGTCAGTACTGATAAACATCTTCATTAATGATTTTGATGACAGGGCAGAGTCTACCCTCAGCAAGTTTGCCGATGACACAAAACTGAGAGGAGTGGCTGATACTCAGGAGGGTTGTGCTGCCATCCAGAGGGACCTCAACGGGCAGGAGAAATGGGCTGAACAAAACCTCATGCAGTTCAACAAGGCACAGTGCAGACTCCTACATCTGGGAAGAAACAGATCTACACATCAGTACCTGGTGGGGGCCAAGTGTTTGTAAAGCAGTCTGTACAGCAAAGGACATTGGGATCCTGGTGGGACACCAAGCTGACCGTAAGTTATCATCGTGCCCTTGTGACAGGGAAGCCCACCAGCTTCCTCAGGGGAAATTACAAGGAGCATTGCCAGCAGGATGCAATGCTTCCTCTAGCACTGGTGAGACACATATGGAGTGCTGAGTCCAGTCCTGGGGTCTGGAACATATGGATTTACTGGAGTGAAATGAGGAGATGGGCCAGAAGATGATGAAGGGAATGGACCGTCTGCCATACAAGGAGAAACTGAGAGCTAGGACTGTACGACCTCAAAAAGAGACAGCTGAGGGAGGGGCTCATCAGTGTGTAAAAATGCCTGATATGGGGGGAAGGGATAGAGAAGATGAAGCCCAACCCTTCTCAGTGCTGTCCAGACAAGAGGCAATAGGCACAAATGGAAGCACAGAAAATCCCGTTCAGCCATAAACTTAGACAAACTCCTTTTCCCCCCTTCCTGTGAGAGTGGTCAAACACTGGCACAGGTTCCCCAGAAAGGTTGTGACCTCTCATCATTGCTGATACTCAAAACCCAACTGGACATGGCCTTGAGAAACCTGCTCTACCTGACTCTGCTCTGAGCTTGGGGGTTGTTCTCAACAGATAGTCCAGGAGCAGCTGCCACAGATCCCATGCTACATTCAGATTTACATTAAGATTTTTCATCTTACTTTTCCTGGTGAGTAAAATATAACTTTTAAAGTATAGCAGTGTAGCTGCCTTATTCAGCTTAACCATGAAATAATGCTCATTGCAATATGCTGAAGCTGAAGGCACTAATGGCCAATTATCCTACAAGTGGTGGTTTTTGCAGAGCTAACCTTTTGGTCTTTACTGTTTCTTTTCCAAAGCTGCCAATGCTACTGTGCTTACATTAGGATCTAAACGGACAGTATAGGTTCCAGTTTAAAATGTCTAAAGAAAAGATACAGCCTAGCACAGTGGAGTTACACCCACTTTCCTTTCTCTTTTTATCTTCTGCCTGCAAGGTTATAGGAACACTAAAAACACCTGCTCTCCTGCAAAAGTCCTTTCTTTCGCCAACTGCACTAAGTAAGCGCTGCTCCACAGTTTCCTCTTTTGTCATAAAAGCAGCAAATGCATTTTAAACTTGCAGCAAATGCCAGTGAAACTCCTGGAATACTTAAGGTTTTTCTAGTGCAGGCCGAGTCATATTAGCACCAAGATGCTGGGAAGCCTGAAACACTCTCAGAAATGTTGGCTCTGTTGGTGAATCAAAGACTGAGTTCTCCAGGTCTGACTCATTGTCAGCCGTCTGCAGACCGAAGAGATTCGCTGGCCTCCCTCACCGTCCAGGGGAAGCATTAAAATGATCAAGTAACCCAGAACTGCAGGAAAGAAAAAAAAGGAAGGTTGCTGTGGAAAAGAACCAAGTATTAGCATTTGACAGACTTTAGTGACTACCATCAAAGTCATTTCAGCCGTATTCCGGTGTTTTGGGGTGACTGTATGATACTGTATTCTTTATCGTTTGCCCTATGCCAAACGTGAATCTTGTGTCTTTTTGTGCCTTTTTGTGCCTTTAAAACTGGGTCTGAGAGAAAGGAAAAAAAAAGCCAGGCAAATTTTTCAGAGCGGTTTGTGCCCAAGGACATACACTCACTCCCCTGCGTTCTGGTGGTGGCGGAGCAGAGGAAGCACCTTCCTGCTTTTTTCCCAGCTCTTGGCTCCTTTTGTCAGGAGAGAGGTGGAGAGTTAAACTCCTTTGCTTTTCAGCTAGCCTGCTAGCTGAGGCAAGAAGTTGTTTTTTTTCCCCAGGGACTTCGGCTTCTTCTTCTTCTCTTCTGGACTGCTCAGCAACACCAGAACATCAACAGGAGGCCCTGCACCACAGCCTGGAGGGGCCCACACCGAACCCCAGCTCCGGAGAGAGAGCAAAGCCACACCTACAAAGGACTTTGAATTTTACAAGGTTCTCTCCACAGCGAGAGGTTTTATTATTTAGCATTATTCTTTTTTCCGTGCCTACGTGCACTCTGCTTGTTAAATAAATAACTTTTTTTCAATTTCCTCCAAGAGAATTTCTTTCCAAACCTGGTGAGGGAAGGGCTGCTGAAATCTGCCTTCTATCAGAGTATGTTCATTTTGGACATTCCTCCAATTTGTCTCAAACCAAGACATGCCAGTTCAGTTCAGACTTTAATTCTAACATCTTCCTGGTTTAGTGGTGGACTTGGAAATACTAGGTTTACAGTTGGACTCTATGATCTTAAGGGTCTTTTTCAACCTCAATGACTCCATGATTCATAGTATAGTAAATGCCCACATACACTGTTATTATCAGTGCTAAACTTTGCAGCAGCAGAAGCATCAAAGTAGTATTTGGACAAGCCCTGCATTAGCAACAGATTACCTCAATCAATATTTACTACTCCAAGAATCAAACCCAGGAACTTCTACAGGCAAAGGGAAAACAAGAAATGTTGCTAATGTGTACAGAAAAGCCAGTCACCAGGGAACCATATGAGCAGCTTCATTTTCCCATTAGGAGCTAACACAGGAGTCGTCCACCACTACTTGTTGCAGAGTTGCTTATGATTTTGCTATACTACAGCCACAGAAACCAGCTGCTGCTAACAGCTGCTCTCGCTCCTGCCCTGTGTAGATGATCATCCTACAAGGAGGAGACTTCATCTGGTACCAGCAACATTGGTTTCTTGTTTGGAACCTCAAGGACTTTTGAGACTCAAGTCAGTAAAATTGGTTTTACTCTCAGGCCGTGGAGCTTACAGGCCAAAATCTGAGTTGCTGTTTTAAGCTACCTTTCACTTTAGAAGGTATTTATTGTTGTGAACACTGTCCTCATTTTCCACTTAGTTCAAAAGAGAGGTGAAAATTTGGAAAAATTTCTGCCAGGTTTAGTTTGCCTTTTTTTTTTTTCTTCTGCATTCCCAGTGATAGAAACAAATCAGAACAAAAGGAAGGGCCAGGCTGAGCCCCACTCTTGCAGTTGGCACACAAACATGCTCATTAACCAAATGCATTGTAGCCTGACTCTGCCGACAACACAGAGCAGGAGCTGAATCACAGCTGAGCAGGGCTAGACAGAGCCTGGGTCTGGCGTAGTAGACATTTGTGGAGCCAGTCCAGCAACATAAAACCTGTTTCCTGACTCTGCATGTCAGGAGTTAACAATCTGAGCAGGGCAACCTGCCAGGTACTAAATCAGAGCACTACTGAGGTTCACAATAGGAAACCAACAAAATTTCTGATCAGTACAAAAATATCATCAGTGGGGTTTTTTTCCCCCTTGTTGATTTGTCCTAGAAAGTTTTTACCTAATTTTCAGCTGGTCATTTTCTATAGAACAAAGGGTAGGACTGAAGTTTCCTATGGTGAATGAAGGAGAATTCAGAGAAGCGTTACAGAGCCCGCATGTCGCCCTTTCACAGAATACAAACCATTATTTGACAGTATCTGAAGTGTTCAAAGTGGCTTTGCTGTTACATACAGTATTTTACCACATCCTAATTACAAGTTTCTGAATCACTTAGCTAGTTGCAAAAAAATCCTAGAGGCATAAAAATCAGAAAACAGAGGCCAATAGTTTATATGTGTTGTCATGAAGATGATGGCATTTCTGATGATGTTTTAAATATTTCAGATAGGCAGTACTGACACAAAGTAACTCAATGGAAAACAAAATATGAATAGCTCAGATTATTACTTTATATACCCACTGGACACACTTTCCACTGAACCATGAAGTTAATCTCTTCTTACCAATCCTGATTTATTACCACTTTTGCCTGCAAGAGCATATGTATAAAACATTAAATCACAGTAATATTTGCCCTTTCAACAGCCAAACCAACGGCCAAACTACCAGGTTTGGATGACACTGACCTCCCACAGCTGCTCTCGGATATTGATGTTATGTGAACAAAAAGGGAACAAGTCGGGAGTGAGCAGAACCTCTATAACCTTGGAGAGCTTTTGCATCAATCCCTTCACAATTTTAAATGCCAAATGTTTAAAAATCAGCAATGAAGGCCTTTACACTACCAGCCCCCTGCAGCCAGTGTCTGTGGCACATTAAGTGGGAAGAAGCTCAGTAAAAAAGCCTTGGAATATGCATGTAAAAAGTGACAGTATTTAATAAAGATAAAACATTGCCTCAAAACGTGCTGGAAGAGCACAGCTCTTGTTTCCAAGAGTGGAAGGAATATTGAAGCACCACAAGAGTGCACCTGTAGAAAATTTTAGCAGTTCTTGGTGTCTTGTTTGCATGACTTCATTTACCCATGGCTAGAAAGAAGAGTTCTTAAATACCTGCTAGCTGTTCAACATCTTCCTGGATTCACTGGTTTGGTAGCATTTGCATTCTGCAGCCAAATCATACTTCTTACATTAAGAAACCCACCAACTTCTGTCTCCTTGGTCTGTGTAAGAGATTCTATTGCTAACACATATGGTCTAGTCCAAATAGAAGTAACAGGACTTCTAAGTCCTGCATACCTTGGCATTAGAGCTAAATATGTCTTAAAATTCTTCTTGGACCAGACCTGGAAACCTATGGAAAGATTTAGGAAAATCACGTTGATAGTAAAACAACCTAAGCCATCAGGAAGGAGTAAAGAGTCTGATTTGGTGATAATGAGAGAAGGTCTGAGCTCTATTTGTAATGCAAATGTATTGAGTTAAAATCATAAGAGACTTTTAATTTTGCTCTGGGTTCCTCTATCACAGTAAAACATTTTGTCTGGTTTCAAAGGCACTTCAGATACAATAGTGGACAGGCAGTGCTGATAGATGGCTCCTGTGCTATCTATTACAGGACATCTGTCACGCATATACCTGGGCTGTTTCTCACTGCTGTTGCTTTAAAGATGACGGACATATTTTCATTCAGAAAGGCTGTCTATTTTTATCCCCTTAACAAAGCTTCTTTCACTGCTCTGTAGAAGCTTTATCAAAACAGGAAGGAGGCCAGTGTAATCTGAAGGATGCTTTCCCCATTGAAATGATGAATTCAGGCATGTCTGCCTGGGAAGGCACAGGGGGAAAAGCTGAAGTTAGGGCTAATCCATGAATATTATCCCAGTTAGCTCAGCCATGCAGTTTTTAGATGGGGGGACACGTGTACTTTGCCAGAAACAATGCACTTAAAGTAGCATCTATATACCTAATGGTTTATAAACATGTTTTAAGAGGGAAAATCCACTGGGGTACTGCCCCACTGTGAGCTTCATGCCGGATGTGGAGCTGTCTGAGGGGTCCTCAGGGACCAAAATGATGGCTTTTTGCTCTGGGCCCCAAATGTTCAGGCTAGCCTGCTGCTGGAGGAATGCATTGCCCAGATGATGTGTTGCTGCCCACTGGCTCATCTTGCAAACACAGCAGGACAGACACCTGAAGACTGTCCCTGTAGGATGCCACTTACAAGATACCCTGGTTTTTAGCTGGGCCTCAAAGCTGGCATAAACTTGTTTCTGATGGGGTTTTTTTCTGCTGGGAATTTAGAGGGAAAGACAACACACTCCTCAAGGAAAAAAAAATCCTCTGGTCCTAGTGGAAGTCTTGCCAGTGACTTTAAAAAGGCCAGGATTTTGTGGTTATCCAAGGGTATAAATATAAATACTGAGCAAAATGTTTGGGTCACCCCTCTTGTGTCCATTTCTGGCCTTTCAAGGCCCTAAATACCAGAAAGACTAACATTACAAATTAATCTAAATGCAGTTGTCTGAGCCCTCAGCTTCAGCATAGTGAAATGCTGCCTGGTGAAAATAATGGGCTTGCTGTTACTTTTGCCCTCCTTAAAATTACTACTTTCATAGTACAGTTTCACTGCAAGACATTTATCCTTTATAAAGATTTGGCAAATAGGAACAAAACTAGGTATTAAAGCACTGGGATAATTTCATTAGTTCACTGCAGGGAATGGTGCAGAGGAGACCCTCATAGCTTGTGCTTTAAATCCAACACTAAAAAGACAGCCTCAGCTTGTCCTTTAAAAAAAATAATAAAAAAGCTAATTCACAATGACTTGTCAAGACTCACTGGACTTCCTTTTGTTCTTCTCAAAAATCCCTGAATCTGGATACATCTGAGGAGGTAAAGATATGCTATTAAAGCCTTAAACTAGCATATGTTCACTCATCTAATTATTTTGACATGTAACATAAGGTGCAGTTAACAGTAAATTTAAGGAGAGTTGAAGATACTGCTTAGAGCTAAGGCAGCACTGCACTTTTTCCTTCTCATTGAAACAAACTGCAAAAAAAAAAGGACACTGATGATCAAGTAATGTTTGCTGCAGAGTAGCAATATAGTTCAGCCATGAAATACTCTTCCACATATCGTCACGGATGACAGCCACTTCCCCTGCAACAAGGTGAAGGTCTGCTGTAGAAGACAGGAAGCTTTTGAAATCAGAAGACAGAAACCAGGAGATACTGGAAGAGCTGCCTAAGAAATGCTTGACCTTGAAACAAGGATGACTTCGCCTGATGAGGAGTTCTCTTACTTCCACATGCACAGTCCTCTAATTGCTTAAACACCCAGACCTTGAGCACTCATTCCCTCAGGGCTTAGTGCTGCCAATAGAGCCCATTACTCCCTGTATCTCAAGTTGGGTGTAAAAAATACCCAGGAGACAAAATTGGAGCTTTAGCATCTCCCGATCACGTTGCATTCCCAGAGACAAAAGACACACTGGTGTAAACTGAGTGTTTGCCCCATTCCTCCACCTGTTTCAAGTGACTATACAGGCAATGCCAGCTCTGCCTCCACAACTGGGCTGTTTCTTATCAGTCCAGATGCCTCAAGCTGTTATTAGCTATTATGCTATTGATCATCATTATCTCTCAGACACATCTTCAGAGAGAAGCTTGAATTTGCAGATGCTCTCTGCCTCCCAAACCATCTCTGCTTGAATAGATCCATGAAATCTGGAATGTCAAATGCCCATTACCATAGACTTTCACTACAATTAACCCCCTAATGGACATGTAGGAGCTGCCCTCAAAGCACTGCTGGAGATGCAATGTGCTCACTCACAGCCACAGACTGCCAGCTGAAAAATTAACCCAATATGCATTCATGGGAATGAGATTAAAAGGTCATTTGACGGTGATTAGCAACACCCCAAGCCCTCTGTTCAGGGTTGTTAGCAACCCTATACAGAGCAGGTATGAGGTGTTTCCTGTCCCTTCATGGCAGAGACCACATTGCTGGACTGGGTTTACACAGAGAAGTGCATGTGTTAACCAGACACAAAACTGCCATCAGGGCTGCATGTAAGAGTGCAGCCTTTCCCAAAGCAGAGGGGAAGCAACAGGACCCCGTGGCACAGCCATGTGGCCACAGCAGTGTATTTGGGCCCTGCATGTGCTGAGGAAGGAAACCCCCAAGAGACTCTGGGAACCAGAGGGAGCTCAGGGGCCATGCTCTGGCGCTGCCAGCTGAGGTTGTGAAGGTCATATCCAGATGTGGAAACAGCTTCAGCAAACAAGAAACTCCCCCGGTCACTCCTGAATATAAACACTATGACAAGCAAATGACTAACTAAATCAAGGGTACACTTCAGTGGAGGGTGGCATTAACAGCTCTGTCAGCTTCTCATGAGTGACTCTGTGTTCAGGTAACAGCAAGAAGGTCATTCAGGAGGCAAGAGCTCCTTTAGACCAGGCACTGTACAGCCTGGGGTGATTTCCCTACACCTCTCCAAATCTGCAGTCCCAGGAAGACTGTGACAAAACAGAAAAGTGAAACAAAACAACTTGGGGTGAAAAAATAGTCAATAAATTCAGCTCTGTTAACTCTGAACATGGAATTTCTGACAAAGGCGCAGTTAAATTCAGCCTCAAGATGTAACAGTGTAGTATCTCTCACCTCTCCCAAAATGTGCAAAGCTCACTCTGTCGACAGGACAGTGGTCAAGATTCAGATCTTAGGTGTATGGAGTTATTCCAATTCAAAGTTAATTCATCAGCAGCTATTAAGGACTGATGGCTTTGTTGAAGTCAATAGCACTATGTTCATTAACTCCAGCTGATAATCTGGCCCTTAGGGTTTGATTCAGACACAAATCTTTAATCAACTAAATGCCAACATGAGAAGCTGCAGATGGATTTGGGGACAGCTCATTGATTAGAACAGGAAGAGAGAGGTGATTTTTCCACATATGTTTAACAGCTATGCTTTTTCATCATTTTCAAACCCAACATCAGTCAGACTCAATATGACTTTTCAGAGGAAGCTACATAAACCAGAGTCCCTGCCCTTTTATATAAAAGGACAACGCAGTGCAGCTGAGGAGTATGATGTGAATTATTATTCTCAGTACACTGCAGTCTCATTACATTCCAGGGCAGTCATCTGAGTCGATTGCAATGCCCAGAGCACTGGCAATTGCAGTCCAGGGGCTGGCTGAACTAAAAGCCAAATAGGATGCTGAAGAATAGGTAAAGGCAGACTCCCTCTGCCTTTTAGAGGGGAATTAAAGCTCTTAATTTTGTTTCCTGGTAAGAATCTCCCTGCTGAGCAGTGCTGCTCTGCTCTGGTTCCCAAGGTTCTCCTGGAGTCCCCACAGTTCAGGAATTTCTTTAGTCTGATCAATCCTTAAGGTTAAGGAGCAGAACTAGAGATAAGACTTCCAGAGGGAATTCTAACTGAAAAGGTAAAGTAGAGGTGGGATTAAGCCAAAAGGAAATCCATTCTCTACAACCCCCACACATGATCCTAGGAAGAGCACTGCATTAACATAGCCTCACACCCGGCCTGGACAGGAGGGAGCTGTGGCTTCTCGGGCAAGGTGAGGATCCCAGGCAGAGCTGGCTGCTGGCCAGCTGCCAGGCTGTGTCCACCTTGCAAAGGGACAGCTTGGCCCAAAGCCCAGCATGGAGGCAACAGGACATTTACTCCAGAGGGCTTCCCACAACCTTGCCCTCTGTCAAGAAAAGCCGTGGCCACCTCCTTTCCTAGTGATCCAGGCAGGAACGTAAGCACAAATGGCAGGACTGCAGAGCTGGCACTGAAGAGTAACCAAAGCATGAACTGCTTGAGGGCAGCCTGGGCTGTGCCTCATTCACCCTTCTGCAGAAGACACGCTGTGCAGTGTCCCCACACAGCATCAGGGATGGAGAGGTGACACAGGCACCACTGGGATGTGTCACGGCTCTGTTGGTGATGCTGCTGCAGGTTTGTATGGAAGGTGCTTGGGAAAATCGAAAGACAAGCATTGATTAACACATTCTTCCAAGGAAGCATTGTTACTTAATGCTTTTAATTAGCAGAGGTCCCCCATTCATTCATTTTGTCTGCTTAGCAAAGGGATGCAAAGGCTGTCAACCTCCACTTACTGGAGATCAGCCTGGAGGCCTTTGCTCCCTGTTGAGCCCAGTGGAAGCTGAGCAAGCTCAGCTTCTGGAGGGAATTATTTTCTGCAAGATTGTGTCCTTTGAGACATGGAAAACCCCAGTGACAAGAAAGTCTTCTGCAGGTTTAATCATCAGAAGGCACCGTCCTAGTCACATGAACAGGCTGTTTGTCTAATAAATGCCAGAAAAACATGTTAACTAATTTCTGCACCCGCTGACTGAGCTGGAACTTACTGGTCTTGTGTGAAACACTCCCAAATGATTTAGTTGAAGAACATTCCTGGACTCTGCCCCTGACACTATTTGATATCTGACAGCCAGCATTTTCTCATACATTGCACCTTGTCCAGGCCACGACCTGATGAAGAGCTGGTAGCTTTAAAAAACCCAAACCTGAGCACTTTCCACATTGAAGGGAATAGGGTTTTAATGCTTGGGCTCAGTACAGAAGCTGTAAAACGTCCTGCAGTGTGACTGCAGCATTTTTCTGGCTCCCCTGCTATCAGCACATCCGAGAGAAAAATGTTGTCTTAGTCCAGAGGAACAAATGCCTGCACCCTCTGTTACAAGTGACATGGAAGCAAAGACTTTCCCTAAACATGGCAGGTAATGAGAAGATTAAGAAGCCTCTCTCTTTCAGACATTAAGGACAAGGCTTAGAAGACCAGTACTGGAGTGCATAAATCATGAGCTGAAACCTACCTACACGGCAGTCCCCAGGATTCCCTGTTGTCCAACGCCTTCGGAACAGCCTACAATAAAAGTGTCATCTAAGCAAGTGAGAGTTAAAATTGCCTCCACAACTGACAGGTTGGCCATTTTGAGGGGAATTCATACAAAATGACACAGTCCTGAGACTAACCCCTCCCCTACTGGTTCAGGAGGCAGAGACAGCACTGCTCACTGGAATGAGAACTAAACCTTGGTCCAACACAGTTGCCCTCTTTACTATAAATTGCAGTGCAATGCTAGAGTCTTGCCAAGATCAGCTGTTTTCTCTACATTTCTGTCAAGTTTTGACAGATCATTAAAAGTTAGGAGGGGAAAAGGGCTTGATTTGCTTCACTTAGAAGCAAAGCATAGAGGCTTACCCTTTGCTCAAACAATGAAGAAAAAATGACCTTCACTCTTCCCAGCTTTTCTATGCTGCACCATAGCTAACAGCAGGGGAGTACCCAGTTCTGTGCACAATTATTGCCAAAAGTCTTTTAGAGCTTTAAAATTGATTCTCCAGTCAGATACTAATTTGCACTGCAAGAAAAGATTTAGAGCTACCTGCAGGTTTGAGGCATACAGCTGCATCGATTATGCTGAAAACACCATTTCAGGCAATCTTTGCAGCTTGGAGAGCTAAACCTCACATTTCCCCCCACCCAAACAGATTCCCCCCACAGACTCGTACAAGGGCAGACCCACTAAAGGCCCTGCATGCCAAAGGCACAGTGTGAGAAAGAGTTAAATATCCATGTGACGCCATGGCTGGTGCTGCTGCTGCCAGGAACTGTCATGGTGTTTGTGTGCAGTGTGTTAGTGTGACATTAAAATCAATGTGTGCTCTGTATACCTGCAGGCAGTGCTTGGTCCCTGGTAAACAAGGCAGGCAGGCCTAGGATGAGAGCTACAAGACAGAGGACTCAGTAGCTGTGCTCTATTTAAAAGAGATCTTATTTAAAATATGTGGCAATTCCGTATAACTTGCCAAGAACATCCAAAATACCAGAGCACATTTTTGTTCTTCTGTTGGAGCTTTAATGCTAAAAAAAAAGTGTTGACAATACCTTTTTATACAGGCAAAAAGCTTTTGTGTCACATTTCTCTAATACTCTAGGAAGTTACCCAATCAATCTACATCTTCCTTTTCTATCCATCAAATCTCAGGCAAAACCTTGTTCTCCCATTAAAACCAATGCAAACAATCTACCAAGGATTTCTTACTTCTTTTTGCTGCTGTGTGTCTCATGGCAAGAAACAGAGAGGGAAACAGTAAAACTCCTGTGGGAAAGCCTGGCCTTACAGAGTTTTGTGTGCCTCTCTGGTAAGTCCACACAGCTGAGCCACTTTGCACTCCCTGGGCTGCCCTGGCTGGTGGGAGCACAGGCACACCTGCTGCAGCCTGAGCTCTTTATCCTTCTTTTCTCTGGACTTAACTCTACTTGTTCTTACTTGCAAAGCGAGAACCATGCGTTCAGCCGAGCATCTCAAACCACCTTATTTCTGCACTGAGAATCAAAACCTCTCCCAGAAGCTGCACCTTTTCCCTTAATAACACCATACATTCCATGTAGCACAATATCCCACCTCTGGGTCCCTCCTCTCAATTCAGACCCTCCCTCCTCTCCGCTTGACAAAGTTTCACAACCCTTTGAACCAGCCTTGAATAAAGGCATCACAGAAGCAAGAGCTCCATGTTGCACCTTACCTGCAGCTTCCCTGATTACATCTGCTGTTCTGCAGCATAGACAGTCTTCTTAAGCCATCATCACTCGAGGCTTTCCCATCTCTCCTGAGGGGGATCTTTAGCCCACTGTGGTACCTAAGTCTCTGCTACAACTCACTGCATCTTCATCAAATGCCTTTAGGCTCTTGACTCCTATCTCCTGCTGCTCACCGAGCTCAAGTAATGAAGAGCACTTGTGCCCCTGCTCTCTTCCCAACTATCAGAACCCCCACTGCCTCCTGAGCTTAATGCACGTCACCAACACACCTGGTGTTTGCCAAGGTGAGGAAAGGTGGGAGCCTCCTTTCTCACTGTCCTCCTTGCAAGGTCCAACCTGCCAAGACCACTGGTTAGAAACCAATCTTACAGGAAAGCTGCTCAGAGGCTTTTCACCTAAATAGATATTTTTCTTTTAATGAGCTATAGCTCATTTTCATGCACATTGCAGCACTTTGGAAAACATGTCAATCGCTTGATTTTTGAAAGCCAAACGGAACTAACAGTGCTGAAATGCCTTTGCAAAAGATAGTTCATCCACCTGGAAAGGTGTGGAGCATCCCTGGAAAAGGAACATTTAAACCAGCCCATCCCTTCCTCTCCTGACCTTTCTCTTTACTATCAAAGCAAAGCTCTGCACTGTGGTTTTCTTTCCAGTCACACTTGTTTGTTGCACATGCTGCATTCTCAGGCAAGGACACTGAAACCAAGCCTCTTTTTTCTCCTAGCATCAGGAAATGTAGGAGTTTTTGGGGGTTGGTTGGGCAGATGACCTTTCAAGGAAATAGGTCACAGCACTGAAAGACTCAAATAATTTATTCAAGCAAAACTTGCCAAACAAGTTAAAGAAGTATGAAAGCTCTTCCGGGGCTGGTATTGAATGCCTCACAATGATAGAAAAGTGTGTGATCAGAGCAGACTGCCAGGAAAGAGCAGTGTATACATTGTGCCACTATGTATGGGCTTGGACAAATAGAAGAGACAAGTGTGCCCCAGCAGAGAGAGGATTCGATGAAGGTATTTTTCCCCTTTTCTATTTTAGCCTGCACTGGAGACAGAAAGGACCAGCTGTGCTGAAGCTGGACACAACCTCCATATGTGTAGCTATCAAAAAAGCTGTAAGCTATACCACACAGCTCTCCTTTTGTCAGGGGTAGGTTCTACAAAAGCTCCAGCTTCTATTGCAGCAAAAATTAAGACCATTTAGGGACTGCCTTCAATTTTGTAGGCTCTCTCTGCAGTGCCATCAATTAGCTTGCAGTAGCTATTCCAGCCTGTATGTGAGCCAGGCTAGAAAGAAAATGCACAAATGAAATGGCACAGATTTTCTCCCTGCAAGCAAAGGAATGGTCGTTATGAGATGGTTACTGCAGCTCTGTGCCTTTGGAAAGTGTGCCATCTCAGAGAAATATCCAGTGGAATAAAATAGGACTGCTTTCTTCTCCACCTGTGCTACCAAAAGGGAACAGGCCAGAGAGCCTGGCTTTGGCTTTGCAAGGGCAGAGAGATGAGTGACAGATGGGAAAAGGCTACTTATCCACACCCAGCCCAGGAAGGAGAAGCCATGTACTGACTGTGTAGTTTGCTCTCAGTTTTGTGATGTCGGGATATGTCCCCAAAGCACAGGAATGCACGTTAGGAAATGCAAGGCAGCTGCCAGTATCACTCATAGCAATGTCCAAGAAGTGAGGAGCAAATAAGAGTGAGCAACCAACCACTTCACTCTGCAGCTGTCCTTCATCATCAGCTGAGCCAAGCTGGAGAGGTGGGTGAGTTTGAGAGGAGAGAGAAAGAGAGCACTGTCAGCTCCCAGGATAATAAAGCCCAAGATGACAATGCAGAGGAGAGCACTTTCCAGAGAGCTTCAGCTACGGTGAGCGCATTATTCTTCCCCAAATTACGACAAGTGCAGGAAGGAGGTACAGTCTGTCATAGCATAAGCTGTACAGCAGGAAAGTTAGGGTGAATACCAGGGAGACTTTCCCAGCGGGGAAATACATAAGCATGCAGAGCCATGTCAGTGAAGGCAAAGAGATAAACCTGTAATAAAGGATATTTCATGTAATGAACCAAAATTGGAGCGTATTTTGCATTTGCCTTATGTAGTTTGTAGGACTCATTACAGGGGCTTACTTACACTGCTCTTAGCTTTCTTAGCCAGCATTTCTCCTTTATGTAGCTGAAGAAGTCACACTGGGTGCAGGGAGATATTTGGATACAACCTGAGGAAGTGTCAGCCCTATTTATTTCCCATTTCTTCTCTCCTGCAGCCGGGAAAAAAAAGGAAAGCCTGTCCTCCAGCCTCTGCCTACAGAGCAGGTACTCAAAGTGTCCAAAACCTAAGGGGAGCCCAGGAGTGCCAGTAGGGTGAGTAACCCAATGCATGGAGACAGTATCTCCCTAGAGGCTTTTCCCTAGCTTCAGACTTACTAAACCTAAGTAATTTCTCTCATTAATTGGCAGCTCAGCAACTGTCCTTGAAAAAGCAAGAGACACAAATGTGAGGGAAGAAACATAAGGAGCTCCCAAACCTCAGGAGGAGCAGCTTCATGGATGGCCTCACCTCTGCTGGTTCCCAGGCAGACCTCCTCTCTCCTCCTCCTTGAGGCCAGGGCAACACAGTCCACCAGTTCCTGGCTCAGCCCAGATGCGGGGGCTTTGCAGAACCCAGCAGACATTCCTGCACACCAGCCATTTTCCACCAGGCACTGAGGGAAAGGTGGGTGCCGAGTGGTTCTGCTCCAGCTTTTTAACCAGCCCGTGAGAAAAATGTCCTTAACTGCTTGGCTCACTTTTGTCTTTCTGATGTTATGTAAGTGGATTGAGAGAAAAAAACACTGCCATGAGCAGGTTTCTAATTAGGAAAAGAAATAAAAAGAATTATGGAATTAAGGCAAAACCTCAGCATGAATGACCCAAATCCCTTCCTTGTGCTGCAGTCCACAGCAGGCTATTAGAAAACTTCTTTTAAAAAGAAAGTTAATTCATCACTAAGATGGCACAGCAAAGGCAAATTCTTTTGTAGGCTGGCACCCACTTTCCCAAGCAGCTGATCCCACTTAATTTGCCTACTGTAAGTGCAAAGGACGCTTTAGAAAGGGATGTGCTTTGCGACACAAGCACTCCTACAAACGCCGCTGAAATATGAGGAGCAATGGGGCATACCACAGAGTCTTAGAATCATCAAGGTTGGAAGAGACCTTTAAGATCATCAAATCCAACTGTACACCCAGCATTACCATGGTAACTCCTAAACCATCACCCAGCACCAGATCCAAACGCCTGTTGAGCACCTCCAGGGATGTGACTCCATCACCTCGCTGGGCAACCTATTCCAATGCCTGACCACCCTAACAGTGGAAAGTTTTTTTTCTAATATCTGATCTGAATCTCCTGTGCCTCAGCTTAAAGCCTTTTCCTCTCACCTTCTCACTGCAGGCATGGCAGAAGAGACCAGCGCTCACCTCACTACAGCCTCCTTTCAGGGAGTGGTAGAGAACGATGAGGTCCCTCCTGAGCCTCCTCTTCTCCAGACAAAACAACTCCAGCTCCCTCAGCTGCTGCTCATAAGACATAAGAAATGTTCTCTAGACCTTTCACGAGCTTTCTTGCCTTTCTCTGGACATGCTCCAGCACCTCAATGGACATTTTAAAGTGAGGGGCCCAGAACTGAACGCAGCACTTGAGGTACAGCCTCACCAAGGCTGGGTACAGGGGAATGATCACTTCCCTAGTCCTGCTAACCATCCGTACAATCACCACACAATTACCTTTTCCTAATTTGCACCGGCAGCTTTCTGTTGGTTGTCTGCACACTGTCATTGCTACTGAGAGTTGCCTACAATGAGTTACCTGCTAACACACTGGATACAGGTGTCTCATCAACAGTGCCTTGCTTTGTGAAGATTTCAAGCATCCACAGGTCTCCATGACCTGACCTCAACAGGAGGTAAGAGCACCCTACACTTCTCACCAATGAGGTCATATTTATTTAGATACTCAGTTGCAGATGTAAGTGCCTCAGTTGCAGATTTAAGTGCCTACACTTTAAAACATTGGTTAGGCAAACTAGTAATTTTATGGTTCTCATAGGAGCAAGTAATCTGAAATTTGCTGAGGAAATCTTCAAGTTTTCCTCACAGTACTGCCTATTGTGAGTGGAAACACCTACCACAGAGTAATTTTGATGCCATTTGAATCCCTAAGGGCATGGTGGTTTCTTTAGCATGTAAAGAAGTGAAGCAGATACCCCAGGATATAGTGCTGCTGGTTGGAAATCTCACATCCTCAGTAAATCAGTTGATGTTTGAACAAGAAGCCAGACTTACTCTGTGTGTGTGAAGGCACTATCTCCCTGAAACTGCCATGTTCTATGACAAAGTCTGCATCAGCCAGAAAATGTGCACTGGTCATCATTGGTTTGATAGGATGGTAGCTTATTTCTGCACTAGTTCTTTTTCTGCTGGGTCAGTGCCCTCAGGGTGAGGGATCTTTAGGCTTTTTCCTTACTGCAGCAAGGCTGTAAAGATGAAGTACAAAAGGGAGACCTCAGCTTTCCTGCCTACAAAGAGACCTTGACAAATGCAGCACAGAGCTGAATGAACCAAGCTAGCACAGGGAAGCACCCCACTCTGGCAGCTTGGGGACTAATGTTTGGCAGCCACTGGCATGCAGGAACCTGAACCATACAACAAGGAATCCAGCAAAGCTCATTAATAAAATGCCCTCTGCAACTGCCTGAAGGACTGGGCAATTAGTTGAAGCACCCTGACAACTACAACGCACAAACAGAGAAACACAAACAACTATTTTTGGGAATAGACTCCAGCTTGGGGTGAGCAGACAGAACATCACTGGTAGCAGAGGCACCATGCAACTGCATTATCTCATAGTCTGTTCTGCTCCTGTCCTCTCATCCTAGGAAAGTGTGTGCCAAGGTGGGGTCCTCATGCCCTCTAGAAGGCAGGTACATGGAAATACCTTATCTGTAACAGCACTGGGTCAAAATGCTTCACTGCCATAATCTGTTATCTTCTGCTCTTTTGTACTACGAGACAAAACTTCCCTTTTTTGGGTAGGAAAACGGTCACTGTGATGCAGATGCTGTCGGCTTTGTGTGTGGTGTGCAGGCACGCTGGTGGGCGGTGGTGACATCTGCTTACAGGGTTAAAACGCTGCCCTTTCCACCTCGGCTCAGGGGTGGCTGTGCCGGGTGAGTGACGTGGTGTCCTGTGGCAGTGGGCTGCTGAAAGGCTGAGTGAATTCGTGCGGAAGGGCAGAGCAGCAGCTGGTGCAGAAGAGCCTGTGCTCATGAGCAGCTGTGCAAAGGCAACTGCACTTACACAGAAGGAAGCAGACAGGTCTCTCCTCCGGCAGGGACAGCACAGGGAAGCTTCCATCACACTGAGCTTTGCGAGGTGCCAGGTCTGAGCCCTGAATCCAGAAAGCCTTTCATATCTGCTCTGACTTACACACATTCATAAATTCAGGCAGAATGTTCACCCATGAAAGTCCTTTCTTTTCCCACGTCAGCCTACAAACAGAGACCCAGAATAATTAAGACAGTGCTCATTTTATTGTACTCAGCATGGAAACCAGATGTAAAACAGCAAAACATTAAATTCCTAAGGGACTCAGTCAGGTGGGTAACATTGCTTTAGTATCACTTTAAGACTTTTCACATGCAAACTTCTGTTGGTATGTCTCAAATGAATGCCATGGTACACCTGGTAGCCTAAGACTAGCTTTGTTTTGTACAGTACATCACGTTCAACCAGTGTAACTATAAAATTAATAAAGCCACAATAATATTAGTTGTTGTTAGAAGCCTCCAAGTTGGTTTTCTTCTGCTGCTGGCTGATTCATGGCAATAGATTTTTGAAATTAAAAGTTCAGATACACTCCCCACCTTTAATTCTGGGCAGAAACTCTCAATACTTTTCAGTGTCACTGAGACCTTTACTTCACAACCCAGACGTGATTTTACGTGCCACAAACACACGAATGGTTCTCTTCCATTTAATGGAAATTCGTCAGGGCAGTGTCTAAACTTGCTTTTGATGTACTTGGAACTATTGATTGTGAACTGAGCTAAGGGAAGTGTCAGGAGGACCCTCTCACCTGTTGTAGCAGAGCTGCTGAGAAGTATCTGAGAGACTCATATTCTGCAGCAGACAACTGCTGGAGACTTTGCTGGCAGATTTGTCATTTATTTCTACTCCAAAGAGTGCCAGTCGTAGCAGAAAGCTAACAAAAACTTAAGGTCTAATATTTCGAGTGAGGATCAGTTGATGTGATTCTGTTCCTAATGAGACCAGATGCTTCCTATCACCCACAGTCTGCTTTTTAGAGACCAGATCAGGAGAAAGATTTAAACTTGCCTCAAGGTTGTGGAAAATGCTAAGCCTCCAGCATTCAATCAGAAGGGCAAAGGGAAAAAATCATATTAGAGCATGAGTGATGCATGAGACCTGCACACATGTACTCGCCTTTTAAACAGGGACACACACACATAAGCTTACCTACAGCAGAAGTTTTCCTAGAGGAAAAAATATTTCCTCTCCATGTGATTTGGCTCAGTAATAGCATCACTTTTTCTTTAAAGAAGCCTGAATGATGAAAGGTAGGTTTCACTTTGCAAAATCTTCTTTGCCAGGATTTGATGCAAAGTCCACATTATAAACTCTAGGAAGGAAGAGCTACTCAGAAAAGCCCAAAGCAGAAAAAACAATAAATCTCAGAGTTAAAAAAAACCCAAACAAACCAGTTTGGCTCAATTCAGCTGTTATACTTCATTCTTGCTTTTAAACCTCTACACTGACTCAAGTGGGATAATTTAGGCCCCTAAGCGAATACTGCAGCCAGTTCAAGTTACAGGACCTGCTGACCTTCAAGTCCATGGACCACCACAGCATCCAATGACCCCAGAGATATTTGGTGGTGCACACTGTTTGGATAAGGATCTACCTGCATGTCTTTGGGACAACTGAAAATACTGACTACTCATACAGGTGTCACAGAGACACCAAAAAATAAACCAGCAGAGATTGGTTACTGAAACAGGGGGGTGGGGAAAAGGAAGGAAGAGCTTCCCTCAGACCACAGCCCTTAACTTTCTAAGCCCACAGAGTATGACAATCAGTTGTCTCTCATTCAGAGCAGCCATTCCCACAAGATGTGTGTGAAAGAGTTATTCTGTTGTGGTAACATTCTGCATTAATTTTTAAAAGGTGTAGAAGGATAGACACAGAACAAGATAATGGAGCTAATAAGTTAATAAAACTTGTACTTTTATACAAACCTTGCATATACTGAGCTAACTAATGAAACACTGGTATGGTAGATTCCATGAACTTTCCAAACTGAAAACCAATGGCAGCCAATTTGAATTCCTCATCAACACTGATTTTCATTTGGACTTTCACTTCTAACTTTAACATTTCAACATAGTAATGAAACTCAAGGGAAAAGCTAGTGCTAACTTTAGAGCAGATATTCACCTTTTTGAATCCCTTCAATATACTTCTTCAAACAGTGCATTTTACAAGCTCTTACGCTTTAGTAGCAATAATAAACTGAGGTTGACTGCTTAGAGGTTTTGTTGAATCCTATTTGGATATATCTATAAATACTAGCAAAATATACAGCTTTTGGAAACATTCATTTTCCTAAAAGACATGGGACACCAACAAATAAAAAAATATGTGAGGTCAGAAAACAAGTGGGCAAAACTTAAGCACAACTCTGACTTTACAGACATAGGAACGGGAATTCATTGTGAAGCACCTACACCAACTTTATTTTACTTCTCCTTTGGTCTTTCCCTGCCCATGTTTCTCAGCAATTTCTTCTTCTACATTCAAAAGAAAGTTTTCTTCACCTGAAATGGAGAAAACAGATATTCCCCTTCTTGCCCCTTCAGCTCTTTCCCCACTCTTTTTTTTCCAAACCAAGTCAGCAGAAATGAGGCAGAACTTCAGCACTTGTGCCCAAACAACACAAAGCTGGCAGATCCCAGCCAAGTGCACACAGATAGATGTCACAGCCTCACATGAAATCCAGGACTATATTGCAAAATGCCTGCAAAAGAGATGCTCCTTCAACTCGGGCATCGTATTGGCAACACCAAAACATGCTTATTCTCATATTTCCTAGTGGAAAGCCCCCTAAGTGAAATTAGAAGTAAATCTTCCATTCTTATTCACTGCTTTTATTAATGGTTCTTGCTACATCAGCCTTCCTAGAAGATGCGACTGACAGGGAAGGGTTTCCTGACAATTAGCTTGTTTCCCAAAATCTCTCATCTTGAAAAAAAATGAATTAAAGAGTTACTTCAGCTGGCTAGGCTGAAACACAGGTAATTTTTCTTTACTTTTCGTATAGATTTATGCTTGGGAATGACAAAGTATTTTCTGTTTTATTAGCCCAAATGGATTTCCTTGGTTGTTACCCATCCAACTAATGCAATGTGATTCTGAGTCATTGGGCAGAGAAAAAGAATGGGATGGTGGCACATAGATCATCTCCACCTACTCTCTGCCACATCACTACTCCAAGCACATTTTCATTTTTGAGACTGACATGACACCAAGAACAGCCTTTCTTGGCTGCTACAAGCTCACTCACATGCATAATATTTGTTAATTGCTACCCCCAACTTGGTTGTTTTGCTGTTGGTGAAAGATGTGTCATCACTGAGGATTCACATTGTCATCTAGACATTGTATGCAGGAGAAAGCACTAATCACCGGTGTTAAACTAGCAGGTTGCCTACAGTCTGCCCTAGCAAGGCACAGTCAAAATCTAAAATATTTTCCATGAGATGTGCTGGTGATTATCGACTCATTTTTATGTGTTGGCTTTTGGCACTTCATTGCTTGGCTTCCAACACACGTCTGCAGGACTTCTGCACCCACCAGCCAGTGCCATGGACAATTTGCATCCTTGCACTAGTACTTGCCCAGAACACAGGCTGAACACTGCATTTTTTTTTTTCAGTTATGCCCATGCAGTCATTCAGATGCATCCACTCAGTAACTTGTCCATTGGTGCTTTGTGGTAGGAATGCATTGGTGAAATTTTCCTGGAAGAAAGGTCATTTGATGTGGGGAAGGAAGGGTGGACTGGCTGCTGAAGAGTCATAGCTGAAAAAAGATGCAAGAAACCAGGGGAGACCTCTCATTCCTTGCAAAGAAGCATTAATTCCAGTGCTGTCCCAGCATCCTGCTCATTCATTGCCAAGCCCAGTTTGGTCTCAATAAAGCAACTCATACCCATATGCTAGAAATATTTTGCAGAGCTTAAGCTAAAGGATAAAATTCATGGAAATCAGTGAATGAGCGATAGCCATTTATTCTCCTCTGGAATAAAAAATAGGACAATCCACTTGTATATTCAGACTGAGCATATTTGTAAAGGGACGGTTCAGAGTAAGCTGGCTCACAGCCACAGCAAGGGGAACGCAGAGGGGGACGCGAGCTGAGCCAAGGGACACGGCTTCACAGGAAGACAGGCTGGGCAACAGCTAGTGAGGGAAGGGGCAGGAGGGAGGCAAAAGGAGCAGCACAGAGCCTTGAACCTGGACAGGACACAGCAAAAACTGCAGACAGCTTGGGGAACCTCATCAGGGCTGACACAATGTGGGAAGAGACATTGAACTTGTCAACTAACCTGACCTAATGATACTGTCAATATTAATCCCACACAATATTTCACGTGAAACTCACATCTCGGACACTGCTAGGACGGGGGTGGAAACAGCAGTACTAACAGAAAAAAGGCTGGAGACTTTCCTCTTCGTAGGCAGAGGTGGGAAGACGCTCTCTAATGTGGTGATTTAGAATTAAAAATTCAGCACCACAAGTAGGAGAGGACTTAAGTAACATACAGAAATTGAACAAGGACGTGACATAAAGCCCCCTGGTATATATCTGAGGAAAACTAGGAGACAAATCAGTACTATGCTTAGGGGCAACACTTTTCATTGCACTGGGTTAAAATGTATCTTACAGTATTTTCTGCTGGGGAAAAATTGCCCCCGAACAGCTCCTATGAAGGCTTGGCAGTTGATATACTCAAGAAGTCTGGCCTCCTAAATAACTGGGGACCACCTCAGGTTCACTTCACAGAAAAAAAAAAAGAAAAGAAAAAAAGATAGTAATACTCATTTACACAGTGTAAACCTCTAAGATTTAGAGTAAGTTGTAAGAGTAAGATCTACAGAGTAAGTCAGGTGTGTGGTACTAGAGACAGAAATAAATTATCATAATGATTCATGAAAAATCTTTAACGGACTAAAAATATCTCCTATTTAACTCTAGTACTCTGCAGGATTACAATATCCAAATCACCAGTGCTTTGCAGGATTGATAACTAAATTTTCTAAAAAGTGCAGGAGTTCCCCAGCCTCCCATAATGAACTCTAGTGGACAAAATACAAAGCTACTGGGAAACACATTTCCCAAGTTGAAAAATATTATTAAGTTGAGAAATGTGACCAACATATATTTGAGACATTATTGTATATCATACTTCTGGAGAAACAGTCACTAAGCTACCTTTTATTAGCAGTTTCTACAACTAAGTTCAGAAATACAGCAAAGATTGTCTCAAGATTTCAGTACTGCTGCAAATTTTTCAAGTTAACAGTATAATGGTTTATAATATAGAGTGTAAGGTAAAACAAAATACACACAGGCTAAATAAATGGTATTTGGGTTATGAAAGGCAGCAAGAAAAGCACCAAAATACTGAAAAAAGCCAGTAGAGTTGGCTAAGGACTTAAAAGGGGAAAAAAAAAATCAGTGTAACACACTAGACATAGAGGCTCATGGACCCAAATGCACAGGAAAGCCTGCTATTATGAGAAAACATTACTGTGCATCTCTGGAGAGAGAAGAAAGATCTACATCACTTTCAAGAGTGATTTAGAAGAGAGGTGCTCAGCGCCGCAGGAGGCTGGGAGCAGGGGCTGCCCACCCTGCCTGAGGAGGCAGAACGCCTTCCTGCTTTTTAGACTTGGCAGGAGCACCAGGGAGTGAGGGTGGGCACCATCCTGCGGGCTGCAGGTCCATCTACCGATCTGCTCTCCCGGGCCTCGCCGGCTTATACCTCACGAGTGGCCACTGCAGGGGACAAAAAGCATCTCTCTCACCTCCCCTTCTGGCCATCAACATCCCACTGCCTTAGCTTCTCCCAAAGAGAGAATCCTTCAGTCTTGATCCTAATTCTTTGCCTGGTTCTGCTTTCCAACAGGAGGGGAAGACCGGGCTCCCTGGGGCTCACCTGAGAAGAGTGGCCCCACGGTATCAACAGAAGTGAGGCTGCTCAGTGATCAATCTCCATAGCCTGTTCATGGACTTGCCTCAGCATGAGTAACTTACAAACCAGGAAAGTTGTCTTTTGTTAGGTCTTTACAGCTGTTGAACCTTAATTCCACCTCCCTCAGCTTCCCCCAGTCCACCCCTTCGAGTAAGACCTCATAATGCACACAAATAAATTCCCAAAATTCTGACAATCCCTCTGCTTCCTGCTTTATCAGAAGGTGCTGCTCTCCCTGCAGCAAGGTGGCAATTGAAATTTGTGCTTTTGCTAAGTGCCTAGCTTTTCATCTGACAGCAGTCAAGGTTGGGGCATAACGTGGAAACACACCAGCTGTGATAATAATAATGGCAGGATGGAGCATGTGGCTAGTCAGAAAACAAAGGGGAATCATGTTCCACTGTTGCTGCATCACAACCCCAATTACACAACCAAACAGCAGGACTCGAGGGGAGGGGTTCTCTCCACCACCACAGGTATTTAGGCACCCCTGCAAACCATGTCAGTCTAACACAGAAGAGGGAGCAGGTCGGACACAGCAATTAGGACGCCTAAAATTCTGCAGCATGGACTGGAACACGTTGTGCTGCCTCCCTTTCAGTTTTTTATTTGAGGATGTATCCGAGGAAATGGATTTCCGGGTCTGATTGTTCTGGGCCCGGATCAGTTTCTCGTGTTCCCGTATTTGTCTCTGTAAGTGGTTCTGGATAGCAATTCCCAGGGATTCCGGATCAAGGGAAGCACCATAAACCTCCCACGTCATTCCCTGTTCGTCCCAAACAACATCCCTGACGTGTTTGGACTGCTTCACCTGTACTCTGGCCTCCATGGCTGGGGTGGAGTGCTTTTTGTTGTCCTCCAGGTTTGGCACAGCTGGAGCGGAAGCAGGAATTGCTGCGGTGTGGAGCTCATGTCTGGACTCCCTGGGCTGGAGGCCCTGCTGCTGGGGAGCTGCCAATGCTGCCACGGGAGGGGCAAGACCTGCAGAACTTGCACTCAACTCGGGCGTCAGTCCTGCCTGCAGGTTCTGGCCACCAGCCATCTGACACTTGCCACTGTCTCCATGGCCTCTGCTCTCCTTCTCACCCACATCCTCTGAGCATGCCTTCACATGGACAGCAGCAGGCTGGCTGCTAACATTCACCCCTCCTTTAGGATCAAACACCACCAAGTTTTCTTCCTTTGGTTTTACCACAGATTGATTAGGACTGGCTTCCCCTTGACTCGCACCCTTGCTTTGCACAGGCTTTTGCTCAGAGCTGCCCAGGACCTCCTTCTGCTTGACTTCACTGTCTGTGCCACAGAGTAAAGGTGACCGGCTGCTTCCCACATGAGGGACGAGATCTTGCACATTGTCCCCAATTCTTGGGACAGCATCAGTGGAAGTGGTGCTTGGCTCGCCAGCGCCAGTCTCAGCCTGTGATGGAGTTTGATTATTGGAGTTAACATCAAGCTGCTCAGCTGGGATGGGCCTTGGTGGGACTGGAGCATCTACTGGCAGCTGAGCAGCATCTTTGACATCACGGGCTGCACTGGCCATTTCAGCATTACCCACAGATGTTCCTTGGGAGGTAACAGCTGCAGGGGAGCAGGGGAGAAGAGGTTTCGCATTATCTGCTGATACTGGAGACACCGCATCCGATGGGACCCCAGGCGGTTTGACAGGCTGGGTTTGGGCTGAAGCAGTCACAGCCACAACAGTCGATTTTGATGTGATACCAGGAGAACATGGGAACTTTTGTTGTGAGGATAAACTGTCAGTAAGTGCAGCCTGGCTTAGCCCCATACCTCCTTGGTAAATTATGTGCAGTTCTTCCTTCTCCTCTGCAGGAGGATTCCCTTTTAAGAAGGCAGCAAAGATGCTGGGACTGGTGGAAGCTGATTTGCTCTCCACAGTAGCCACGGCCTGCACCTCAGCATCCCGCCATGTCCTGCCTACAGCTTCCTGAGTAAAAGGGCTACTCTCTGGCTGAGCCGTCATTGTACCTGTTTCTCTGAATTTGGAGAGCTGGGTGGGGTTTGGACTCCCGGGCATGGGGTCCAGGTTGTGTACAGGACGTGGACTCCCGTGGCCAGACTGGGCTGGTGCCTCGCTGCTCTGCACCGCTTCAGTTTTATCTGGGGGATGCAACTGCACCGTGTCTGCCATCCCGCTTTTTGCCTCCAGACTGGTCTGTGGGTCTCTCCCCAGGTCAGCTTCAGTTTGCCTTGCTGGCAAGGCTGACTGACACACAGTGGAACCATTTTTTTCTGCCGCCCTGTCTTTTTCCCCTCTTTGCAGAAGGTTTGCCTGAGAAGTATGACAGAATTGATTAACCCCGACAGGATCACCAGGGGAAGAATAATTTAACACTTCAAGCGCTGGCTGATCATCAGTCCCCTGAGGTTTCAAGGCAGAGTCATCTATCTGTGTCAGGGAGCTCGTTTTGGCCTGGCTGCCTTGCACAAACTGCCGGGAGCTCTGGGGGGCTGGCATCATCTCTGGCCCTCGCCCTGCCGAGAGGGCTCCTCCTGCAGCAAGGGCTGGCGCAGCCGGTGCCCGGATGCCCGCTGGCTGGGAACAACCAGCAGGCTTTACATCTGCAGGATGCCCCTCTGCAGCTGTGCTGGCCAGCCCGGGAGAAAAGGCTTCCTGCTGGCTGTCATCGTCTGTGTGGCACTGCTCGCAGCTCCGTGTGCTGGCAGCACCTGTGCAGTTCAGGTCGAAGAAGCAAACCCCAGCTGAGCTGGACGGGGTGCACGGGAAGCCATTGCTGGCCCTCTCGCCGCTGGGGGGTTGGGGCTGGTGCTTAGCAGGCTGCAGGTCTCCCAGGTGCTCCTCCTCTGCAGAAGCTGAGACCAGGGAAAGCTTGGCAGATCTCAGAGGATCTGGTACAGTCCCCATGGACTGTCTTCGAGATGTTGTTTGTCCTCAGCTTCTCCTTGGGAGTTTTCTAGCTGGGCAGGCTGTCGGTGACAGGTTTCCTGTGAAGCTAATCTGTTAATGAAACAAACACAGTGTTAGCAGCAGTCAAATTTAAGAAAAAGTACCTAGAGCTAATTGATTTTACAGCGTGAAGAGAAATACTTGCAGGCGAAGGGGAAAGTGAAGCACCCAATTCTGCCTGAAAGTCACAAAAAAGACACAGATTTCAAGGATCTCCCAGTTCTGAGGTCTGGATGGAGAAAACAATAGTAGGGACAAAGCAACAACAGCTTCTCTGCTGCTGATACATTAATGAAAATATTGACATGCCAGGAGGGAGGAAAAAAAAAGAAATATGAAAAGAAGGAAGAGGTACAGACTTTATGTGGAAGTTTGAGTCACAAAATAAAATCACTGTGATAATATTCTAGCAAGCCACCTGTGGAAGGAAATGCCTATGTGAAGAACAGATCCCTAGGTCTGAGTGGATCCCACATCTTCAGTGAGCACCCATTCCTCCTTCTTCTCAAGGATAGCCCTTTTGGTTCCACTACCAACAAGGACACAGCCACAGGGGGCAACAGGTCAATTCAGACTAATGTGGATGAACCCAAACCTCACTGGTAAAAGGAATATGAAGGGATCACAACCTGCTGTGTGATGCAGATAAAAACCAAGAGAAGGTATTGCACACCAGGGTTGTGCACATACTTACTGCTCTCACATTTAGATCCTTTGAAATAATTACAAGGAAGCCAGCTTGATTAATAAATGGGGGCACAGATGACCTAGAAATCAATTTACAAGTAGGTGGTATGAAATTGAATGGGGAGCAGTACAGCACCGCAGAACAGGAGGGGGTCATGCCATACCCAGGGAAACGAGGAGGAGGGATTTTAAGCAGGTAGAACAGGTTGGAATCATGCCAGGACTGCAGAGAAACCATTGCTTCAAACAGGAGGTGATCTCCAAATGTGCTTGTTGGCTTTCCAAAGGGCTTAGCACTGCCCAGCCTGGACGCTGCTAGAGATCAAGGATGGGATCCCTCTCAGCAGAGTGGTGGTGGCAGTGATAAAATCCCACCCCACTCTTCTTTGAAACTGCAGGCTATCTGGGCTTGTTTAAAAAGCTTTCACTGGCTCATGCTGCCAGCAAAATACAGGTATGTGACTTGGGAGACACCCCAGTTTTGTTAACCTGATGATGGAAACATTGCTGTACCTGTTTGTGTGCCCGTCTCTGCAGGCACACAGTAGGATCCCCTTTGCTACATTACTAGGGAGATGCTGCTGGAAGCAGCGATGCAATCACTCAGCTGTTCCAGACCCTCCCTCCACACTAGCAAAATCAACAAAAGCTCTTTCCAGAAAAATCTCTGAACTCTCCTTCTCTCAGCCTGGATTACCGTGGTATAACTTCCTTAGTTTCTGTAAAATCACTCCTAAGTTTCAGCACCTTAGGATACGTTAAATGAGCAACAGGAAAAAACTGCTCAGTGAAGCAAAATTAAAAAAAATACAGCCAGTCTATTTTTTGTAGGAAAAGGAAAGTGCTGCAACTTATTACTTATTCATTAAGCTTTCTATCTTCCAGATATTAAAAATGTATTATTTTTATACTGCCTCTTTGGGCTCTGTCCAACCACAGAGATACAGTCTGCTGGGTTAGGCCAGCCCTGAGAAACTAAAATCCTGCCCCTGAAGGATCCCAAGTTCCTTAGCTGCACCTTGCGACAGCAGCCCCGCATCACCCCACAAGGGCTTTCCAGGAGGGCTAAGGATTGCCAAGCTTTTTAAGAAGTACTGATAGTATGTAAACAAGGCTGAAAATCAATGGAAGTTTGTGGCTGCCTACAACATGTCTTGCCTTCATTCTATTCTCACTTTAGAGACAGCCAACATAGTCCTGAAGGAAGGACAGACATCCCATGTTCACACTGTTGTGCTATAAACATCTAATGGCTGCGAGGAGAGGAGCAGATGGCTTTGGATATCCTTTGGACTAAATTCTCTTCTTTCCTTTTCCAAATATCGATGCATATGAAACCAGTATATACAACTGGGCAGCTCACATATATTTTTTAAAATTTTTTAGATTCAGAGTTTTTTTAAGAAAAATTAAGCACATAACGGAACAAAACCAATCCCCATTTTTAGGATGAGATGTACTACTCAGCAAACAGTGTCAGAAGAAATAAAGATTTCAGAGAAAATCAGTTTGGTTCTTCACAAGACAAAACCTGGGCAAGGCAATCTGCACACTGGAGCATTATCTTTTAATTCATACCCACTCAACAGGGAAATGATTCCTAATTTTTCAATTAAATGAGTCAGTTCTGGTCTAAACCCCTGCATGAATTCTCCCCATCTGTTTAGTGGCTCTTCACCAGCATCACCTGAAAGACACAGTTAAATGTTTGCCTCGTAGGGTAATTAAAAGACATTCTGCTACCAGCCCTTGACATATGTCAACAGAAGAAATTCTGCCTCAGAAAATCCACCTGGACCTGTTCTCTGATGTGGGACAACTGAGCGTAGTCCAGACATTTTGCTTGACCCTTGAATATGGTGTGGGGGGTGGATCATTCTTCTGCCTGGAATGGCTCTGCAAATGAGTTAATTTATGAGAATAAGGTTTCTATAAAGACTTTGTTGTCAAGGTCATGGGAGCTATTTCCTAGACTCATCACTAAGCCATCCTAATGACAGGAGCCAAAGGCACTGAAGTGGTCTAAATAAACATGGTAATTTAAGAAAATGTTCTAACTTAAGAATTAATAAAAATCAGAAAAAAAGCTAAGTCTTACGAAAGAGAGCAGCAAAGAAGCCCTACAGATTACAGAACTAGAAAGGCATTTTTACTACTAGAATCTCATTTATGATTATTGTCTCATTTTTATTATTTGAGTCCTGTTATATAGGAATGAAGAACAGCGCTGGGACCTGTGGGCAACACTACTCAACTGCCAAGACTGTGAGGATTCAAACAAACAAACAACACTGCCTGCAAGCAAATATGTAGGAAAAACAGAAATACAAAACTCAGTAGAAGGCCAAAAACATGTCAAAACAAATCAAGATCGCTGATTAATTTTTCAAGTCTTGTACGCCAGACCTGGAGCAATCATCCAAAGTCTTCTTTTAACAGGAGGTGAAATTAGTATCTCCACAAAGGTCAAAATCAAGTTTTAGTAATAAGAACAGATTTGCTACACCAACAGAGTTCTCCTTACCCTTATTCTTGCAGATCAAATTAGCCTGCCTGACTGTATCAATCTCATCTCAACAAAGAATTATTCTGGACCTTTAGCAACAAGAGGTTTCTAACTTTGGCAAAGTCTATGTTTGGCTTAAATGGTCTGGGAGGGTCCCTGCATGGCCAGCAGACCTTCATGGACTCTTGTAACTGAGTAGGTCTTCTTTATGTGCTGTTAAAAAAACCCAAAAAACCCCAAACCCCAAGAAGTTTCCTGGCAACTCAATGCTGACAATGTAAAGAAACTCCTATTTATTTCAGTAATCCCAACCCCCCAAAACAACACTGCAATTTCTACTCTTGCTGCTGATGAGAAAGTCAACGAAACCAGAAAGTCTGCATGTTTCATAATACAAACCAATAAATTTTCAGGAAATTCCTACATAAGATTCTGCCTTCCATTCCCCTCTGGAAGAAATCTGAAAATCTGCAAAAGCACAAATAAGACTGCTAGCATCTCTACCTATCCTCAACTGTAAAAACAACTAAAAAGCAGCTCCCAGACTAATCAAGCACCCCTTTCCCAATTCTGGATTCTCATCAGCTTTCCATTTCTTGAGTCCCCTACTCTTTGAGCCCTCTCTTCAACCTTGTCTCTGCAAATGGAAGAGCCGAACACTTGCTCTTAATAGTTCTAATCTTACAAAATCTCTCAGATCATCACAAAAATCATTACACAGCCACGTCGGTTAAGAACAGAGATAAACATCTGCTGAAGTGTTAATTCAGTCTCTATTCTCTTTTCCTGATCTGAGGGAAAAGACAATGGCTCACCTGAACTCATATTAGACCACTAAATATATCGAAAACAAAACACATTTCTTTTAATTTTAAACATAAAAATGCACTTGCATTCTTCTTATTTGGCAGCCAGTGGGGTTTCCCCCCCTCCTCTTTTCAATGTCAAAGAGTGTTTCTTATTCTGAGTTTTGTGAAAAATTTGCTTTATGGGTTATTTTCTCCTAATTATCTGTGGGATCAAAAAGACTGGCACTACAAATGAAAGACAGCACAAAACAAGGACACATTCATTAAAATACGTAAGAGTTTGCCTGAAGAGATGAGGCACAAGACGCAGAGCTTCCATCTTTCAGTGTGTTTTGGGATGCTGACAGGAGACAAATGATTCACTATGATGACAGGGAGGGAAGAGGGGGTTGGGATTTCCACAGATACCTTGCATACTTGTGATTCCCACCAGAGACGGGGCTGGCATTTCAAGCAGACGGTGCCCAAGTCCCACTTCCCCTTCTACACCTCAGGAACGCAGATGTTATTGCAGGTCAGATCTGCAGACAAAGCCAGAACCTGTGCCAGAGACAGGCAGAGAGCTGGACAGCAGAAGCAACATGTTCAGCACCACAGGGCTGCAGCACTTTCTGTGCAGACATGAAGCAAAGTGGGCAATTGTATGTGCTGCTTTTGACTAACCTGTGCTGATTGAGTTAGCAGAACTTGTGTAACACTTCAGCAGATACTGCAAAATACCTATTTTTTCCCTCACTATCCACGGAATTGATATGACTTTACTCAGCCCAGATGGACAATAGCCTATTGCAGCTCAGAACTCCCTAAAATCCTGAACTGTTTACTTTTACCTTTCACTATATTAAAAATTACATTTCTCATCTCTAAGTTTTTTAACTCTAGGCATGTGAGGGTTTGCTTGAAAAGCTTTTTTCAGTGTTCCTTGTTATTTTTTGGGGTAGGGAAGTTTACTTTAGAAAAACATCTGAGCCACTTGAAGACTCCGGCCAGTTCAAATCTCTCGCACACATAAGACATGGATCCTCTCCACAGCCTTCCTGCTGCTGGCCACAGGAGTTTAAGGACTTTCTGGATGGAAGGACACACTTTAATCATCTTTGGAAATGAATACACATCTATTCATGGACCCCCTTAGCACATCTGGCCTATACAAAATGCTGTGCAATGCACACATGCATGCCCTCTGAGAAAAGGACCTCTACTTGTACAAGCCTGCTCACTAGAAGTCTAGGCCACTCATTTTAGTGTTAAAGCAAACACCACCAAACAAAACCCTATGGCCTCTCCTAGAATCCTTCCCAACACCTGCGCTAGAAGCCCTTTTTAATCTCATGTGATGCACTCCACGACACTAAATCAGCTGGAACAACTAACTGAGCCACATGAACAGCCCCGAGGAAAAATCAGATCCAGCCAGGGCTCTCACTGGGGTCCAGAGCCTGGCTCCTCACCAGACCTCAGAGCTCTTCCTCCTGGATGCTGACACAAAACCAGCACTATCTATCAGGTCTGCTCAGAAAGGTGTCATGACACAATGAAAAATGGAAATGGCAGAGGCAAAAATGGGAAATAAGTTCAAACACAAAAAGAGAGGCAAAGTACTCATCTTTGCTTTGTAATGGTAGTAAACTGAGGAAAATCATGTGAAAATCAAGGGCAAAATGCACTACCATTTGCAGCCAAAAAGAGATGGCTGCCAATCAGCCTGACACCTACTGAAGATTTATCTAGCAATATTTTGTACACGCTGAAAAAACGCATTTTTCTGGTTGTTGACTCCTCTCCTCTTGCATCTCTCTGCCAGGTATAGACTTTAACTCCACAGACTGCAGAGCATGGGATCTCCACTTTGGAAGGACAAAGCTCAGCTTAACCTGCTACCCACAACCTACAGATGAGAAAATGTGTAAAGCCAGTCCTACAAATGGTCCAGTGGCCTCTGGGACTAACACAAACCAAAGCAAACTGCTTTGCACCTTTCTTAATTTCTCTCAGCATCCAGCAAACCTTAAGTACATCCTGCCAAGAGCCCTCAGTAGGACCTTGCCCCAACACTTCAAAGCAGTCCAGGGACACACAGGTACCTCAGCAGCTGCTCAGGGACAGATGTGTGAGAATATCTGCAATTGGCTTTTAATAGGCAGGCTCAGAGAATAAAAACTGTGTGGTGACCAAGCATGATTCAGCTCTACTGTCCTGCTGGCAGTTACCCTACAATTAGAAAGATGTCCATCTAAAAGGAAACACAGCTCTGCTTGGAGACAGGATGTTCCAGCCTGTGTCCCATCTGTTCCCTGCGGGCAGTACCCATGTTGCCCTGGCCAGAAGACAAGCAGCAACCCCCACATCCAGCTCTGGCACCTGCTGGCGAGGGCCTGGCGGGAGCCCGGGCACTCTTAGCAACACCACAATGCAACTCAACCCCAAAAGCTGGGCTGCCTCTGCTGGAAATGTCATTGTCCTCTGGCCATGGCCAAAGACAACAGGCGGGCACATGCTGTGAATGCGTGCCAAGAGCATCTTGTTTGTATGGCAGTAAGAATCAAGTGGTTACAGATTTATGGGTGCACCATGGTTTAGCAAAACTCTTCCACATTTCCAGAAAGAAAATGGGTTTGCCTTGCGCTGCAACATTTTAAAGCAAGAAAAACCAGTATTTAGAAGTGATAGGAAATACGGTATCGAGAAGATAGCTAGAAGACAGCATTTGGCAAGGAGATTGAAAATCCTGGTTTAGATTAAGGATTGTGGTATCATCTGCTGCCATCGAAGTTTAGAGCCTTCACAGTTCACTCCTTTCTCACAGATTAAAAGCCTTTTCCAGGAGAAGCTCAGATCCTCACGTAACCACAGCCTCTAGAGTCTCTCCAAAGAACCCCACACATGGTCAGAGGAGGGTGGCATGGGAAGGAACCACAGGAGGGCTGGATGACAACCTGAATGTGCATCACCTCCACGCTCTCCTCCCCATAGCATCCTGCCCCTCTGCTTCCCCACTCAGCTCACCCCCCAAAGCATGCTCCCTGTTGCAGACAGGGGCCTTGGGCAGCAGCAGGGGCTGCAAGTATGGGCTCTCTCCCTGCACACCTCCTCCCAGGGCTACAGCACCTCAGGAAAAGGCTTTCTTCAGCGAGGCGTGTAAGCATGCAAGAGTCCCTGCTGAACACCGGGCTTGCTGCAGAGCACTGCCAAGAGCCTGTCAGTCTTTCTCCTCCAAGGTGAAAGGGAAGGATAAACGGCTTTAAGAAAACAGCTAAATCAAACAACAACTACACTGACTGGCAGCCAGCTGTAACAGTTGCATAAGCTACAGTGATATTCCTACCTCATATCCTGGGCCACCCTGGAGGGGAGACAACATGTGGGTAAAACCCACAAGGATATATATTTTACCTTTTCTTTTTTTTTTTAATTGCATATTATTATGTTTAGCGTCATTATTTATCGGCAGTTTTTTCTTATTCCAGTGTCTGACCCTGGAAGTCATTTTTAAGGAAATGCAGCCTGACTTAAAGGGTAAGCCATGTTTCAGGAGGAAGGTCTGTGTGCACACTCCTGACACATGCACGTGAGAGGAAACCAGCAACCTGCTGTCCACATCAGGCAGGTGACTCCACTTCACATAGCTCACTGCCACTGCCTATTTTTCTTCAGCTTACTGCTGCATAAAAACAAGACTTGGTGTTTGAAGAATGTGAACAGGAGGGTCACGTGGACCTCTCAAACACCACTTCTGTATTTGGTGTCGAAAGCAACAGAATTTCTAACACACCAATGGAATTTCACTCCTTACCTATCATGCTATCTTCTGTCTGCTAAAAGTGTGGTGAAATCTAACCCCTCATTAATGCATTTTATGCAGCTGACTGCATTTGAATGTTGACAGCTGACAAACAAAAGCCCTTTGTGAGTTTTTTGTGAGAGCAGTTATCAGTAGCCAACAATAAATACCTTTCTCCTACACAGCAATGCCAACGTGACTTCATTATAAAGCAGAGTGCTCATCTTTAGGGATGAAAGCATAATGCTGGCTTGTTGCCCATGCAATTCTTGCAATTCTTGCTTGTTGCCCAGACAACTTGGAACAACCAGGATGATGTGGTTTACATGGACATCCATCCATTGGAAGCTGGACTAAGACCAAAATCACATTTGTGTGGTCAGGAAAACATAACCACTGCTGAGCAGGTGTGTCTTGGAAAGGGTGGCTCTAGGGACAAAGGCTGTTATGTAGTTCTAACATGCTTTCAGATCCTCAAAAGGAAGTTTCCTGAATTTCATTATGACTTCCTTAAGAGCATTCTCCCAGTGCACTGAACACAAACATTCATCTCATGGCTGAAGCATCCCCAGGAGCAGAGTTACCACTCTAGATGATTAGGCCTCATTTGCTGCTGAATAACCACATTATCAGAGCCCAGAGAAATGCATTGTAGCAGCACTTCTTACTTTAAAATCAAACTTGCAAGTAAGGAAATTCTGCCTTGGAAGAGCTGACAGCAGGATCAATGTCTTTTGCATAAGGTAAAACCCAAAAATGATAATGTTTAACTCTCAAGCACCATCTGAAAAAATTAGGTTCTCCTCGTACATCATATTATTTTAATGAAGATGCTGGGCTCAGTATTGGAGAAGGGAATAGATCTTTACATAACAGGCACCTGGCAAGGGACATATCCATTGTCATTTACAGGCGTTAACCTAACGGAAAAGAACTACTCCAAATGGCCTGTAATTAGAGAAGAAGGATGCAGTGCCTACCCAGTCATTACTGTAACAGAAATTTGCTGTACTGTGTGATTAACCTAAGAAAGGCATGATGATGATCTCACCACGTCTGCTCTTGCCTCCTGGCTATCACAAAACACAACTCATGTGAATAGAGAGGCTGTCAGCTGAAACAGCTATCACCGTGGGTTTTTTTTTTTTTTTTTTAAAAACAGTTAAAAATATCTTGCCTTCTTCCTGCTGCCACCTCAGCAGTTGCTTCCTGTTTGTTCACGTTGTCACTTTGCTCTGCTGCTGGCTGTCATTGACAGTAAGAGCAGCAAAAAGAACAAAATTATCTCCTTAGTAAACTGCCTCCTGCTAAACACCTTCTCAAAAAACCCACGAGAGGAAGTGCCATGTGCTGGGCCACTTTTTGTCTGATGTATTGAGGCTCTGCAGGAAAGCAAATGGCTGCAGGTTGGAGGCCTTCGGTGTTCAGGGATAAAATCTGAGCAATTCTGTGGTATCTTTACAATGCCAGTAAATGCTCTTTTGAGAGCAATGACTCAAACCTGTGTGTCCAGCTAAGGACTCTAAGCTGCTCACCTCAGTCACTCAAGCTTATGATGTGACTTTAGTGAGACCATTACATGAAAAGCTGTCATCTCAGCCTCAGCCTCTTCTCTTTCTTTACTTGAGGCTATACACTTCATTTTGTTGAACACTGACTGTAGTGGACCTGGACGAAACCAAGCCTCATTCATTATTTAACTGATGAAGAAGTGCATGTGGGATGTGGGGAAACCAGCACTTGTCATGTATTGCAGATAATCAGCAAGACCACTGTTCTTTATATCCAGAAATGATGGGACAGCCTAACAGTGTACAAAGTACTGTAGGTGGGTGAGGGCTTCCAGTCACCTGACTCTAATGAAGGTCAATGCCAGATGGGAAAATGGTGGTAAAATATTACAACTATAAACCACACCAGGTCTTCTTTGGTTTCCAGCCACAGCTGACAGAAGGTGTTGAAAAATATCTGAGAAACCCCCCAGATGACAGCAACTGCCACTATGGCAGATCTGATCAGGTAAAATTGAGAGAAACTTACTGTTCTGGCTCTTGGCTTGAGCAAAAAGTGTTACTGGCACTGATACCAACTCAGCATTGCTAAAAATCAACTCCCAAACCTTATATCACTGACTTTGGGTCCTGAAATTCACCATGTAGCCAGAGACCTCTTTGGGACAAAGAGAAGCTCTTAAGTCTTCTCCATCCAGCACTCAGATGTACTTGAACAAAGAGACTGCAGTGCTTCCTCTGGGTGAAGCAGCCAACTCAGTCACCAAGTCACTCTCTCAACCCCTCCACCCTCCTACAGCATAGAAAAACACCAACAGCTGTGCTGTATGATGGCTTATTTTAGGAACAACTTATTATTTGCAGGCTATCCCACAGGTGCTTGATGGCTTTTTAAAGTTGCCCTTGCAGGCAGCACAGGGGTGTAAAAATCTCTCACACTAACAATTGCAGGAACCATCCTCACTTCTGTTAGAATTGTTTCCTAACAATGGCTTATTCAAAACATGTATTTTTATCCCTACATTCAATGTGCTTCTATCCCTCTAGCCCCAAGAAGGGGGGCTAAGGTACCCAACTGTCTGCAGCATTTTATACTGTGATTCAAGTGTGATTTTCACAGGCTTAAGAATAATTACATTCTCTACTTCTGAATTCTTAAAAATCTCAGTGCTCTTAAAACAAATCCTTATTTAGTGTCTGACCTGGGAAGTCCCATCTGTGTTGGAACCGATCTAAGCCCAGGATCACTTCCTCAAGACAGACAATATTTAAGAGATAGCAATGCAAAATCTGGAGACTAGTTCAATAAAACAGGCTGGAAACAGAGACACAGCAGGTATTGTAAGCCAAAGCTTTGCCCACTGCAGTTCAGCACAGCCATATCCATACCATGGACCTCTGCCTTATCCATACCGGGTGTATGGTCCAGTCCACACCCTGGAACTCTGCAAGGCTTACACCAGGCTGCTGTGACATCCCTGCTTCTGCCAAAGGCTGGCATCTTCCAAGTTAAGAGTTCAAGGTTTACAGAGTCTATTGCTGGGCACACCTCCTCTCATTTCTTCTGCATTTAGGGCAGGTGGATTCACATTTACATTTATCGGGTGACCGAAGCAATGCATGCAGTGATGAAGGCACTGGTAGAAAACATTAACTTTGACTTGAATCACTGTCCCTCAGGATGATTGCCAAATCGGTTAATGAGTATAATTAGCATTAATTAAAATGACGGCTCAAAGGAGATATATCACATCTGAGTTCAACCGAGTCTCAGCTTTACTGGAGCTGGCTGCCTCGACCACCTGGCCAAGCCCAACGCAGACATCCCTGTGGGCAGCGTGACTGGCATTCACCTGGCAGCTGTGCCTCCAGCTCACTTTCCAGCCTCTCATGCCACACTGCAAGCAAATCATGTCCCCAGGCATTCAAAGAAAAAGAAAAAAAAATGATGTGGCACCCCCAAGCAATTACTGAGTTGATCACCTAAAGCCCAGCACCTCCCATCAGGCTGCACTGTTTTTTACTCTTCTTTGGAGCAGTTTTAGCTGCCCTTGCTCAAGCTGCCAGCATATTTAACCTGCAGATCTTAGAAGTGATCTAAGGTCAAGCTGTACCTTGCTAGAGCACAGCTGTGAGCGAGCAGGGCTGTGGGATAGCTTTGTCCTTGTTTCTAAGTCAGCTGGAGTGGAAGCTGGCAGGGCGTGAAAAAGGATCATTCACGGCTTAGGGTTTAATTACTGGACTCGCATTGAACATCAATGCCCCATGCACAGAGGCACACTTGAAAGAGTGAGAAAACACATGGCAACCCTAAAGCCAGTATGAAAATCCAGACAAGATGCTCTATTTCCACATAGGACCTTCTTGAAGATAAGTACTAGATACTTCAACCAGTCATCTGACAGCTGTGAATGCACAGCAGGCTTCCGACCACGATTTATTTTTCTAGACATCCTGTTTATGGCTACAGTTTGAATCACCACAAACTATGCATACTTATATGACTGAAGACAGACATATACATACATATAAAATCTGATATATGCTAACAAAGATAGTCATCTAGCCTAATCTGGGTGATTAAAGCTGGGCATTGAAATCAAAGAAGTCTGATGCTCAAAAGTGCTGAATAATCAGAAATACCAGTAAAGCCAGTAGGATTCAAAAGTTGCTCAATATTTTTGAAAATACAATTTTTTTTATTCCCATTCTTATCCAAGAAATGCCAGAAGGTTCTAACATACTCTGCCGCTTTATTGGATGCTACATTTGAGCACAGAGATACTAAACATTCATCACTTAAGCAGAAAAGATACAGAGCAAAGGTAGGAACCTCTACTTTTTCTGCCTCTTGAATACAATCTAACACAGATGAAGGTCACAGAGAAAGCTATGCAACAGCCAGTGTCTAATGCCAGTGATTTAACTACAGAACACCTTTCTTCTACATCTCATCATCTACTACTGAAAGCTGTGCAATCATGAGCCCAGCAATTCTGGCTTTAGTGATCCACCTCTGCAACATTACTGAAAAAATGTTCAGATGAGTTCCTTCCCTTCCTAGATTCAAGTCCTGAATCTACAAAGAGGTAAAGAGACCTCTGTTAGATAAAAGCCAGAAAACAAATCAAGTGTACAGAATATGCTGCTGCTAGCACTTGCAAAGAAAAAAACCAAACCTCACAAAACCACCACCTTAAAGCTGAATAAGCAAAGGATGTTACAGACCCAGGAAAAGTACTTGCACATACCCCACCCAAGAGAAGTACTCGCAAGCACTGCAGATTCATAAGGGTTCATACAAGGAGGTAAGCACTTTTGGAAAGGGCTGTTTTACTGCTCTTGCTCTTCAGAAAACTCAGGTGGGGCATGGGATCAGATGGGGTATGAACACATGACAAGAGAGAACATCCAGTGCAAACAGGGCAGCAGTCACTGAGATACTGAGATACTGACCCATGGTAACAATTATCTTTCCAGCTTCTTACAGAGGAGCTGCTTCTCTTGCAGAGGGCAGGGCTGGCAATTTGTTCTGAAACACCTCCCCGATAGACCTGTAGCCTGCATGCCAGAGCAAGTGAACTCAGAGCAGACCAAGAACAAATGGTGGTAGTATGTGGAGAGAGGCAGATTGTGTCAGAGGATCAAGTAAGTCCAGGCTAGAGAGCTGGGAAACTATGAGCAATTTATCAGGTATTCATTGTATAACCATATTTATCACTCAGGCCACACTCCAAGACACTTGGCTGTCACTAAGGTGGGAAGCCTTGCCCTCTATCCCTGCTCAGCTGCTGGTCAGCACAGTCCAGGTAATTACTGTAGCTTGATTTTCATTATCTCAGCTCTCTTCACTCTGCTCTCTCATCTGTTTATTAACAATCCTGAGCCACAGGTGCAGGCAGCCACAGGAAAACTGTTGGGTTTGTTCTACTCCAAGTCAACAGGAGAAAAATATTTTTGCAAATGCAGACTGCCATGTGAGGTGGTTCGAGATAAGACAGATGTCTGGTTAGCACTTCAGATGGGCTGAAAAATCCCTCATTACCACTTCAAAACTCTCACCCTTTTCCTTTCCCTGAAGGACAGAAAATGTGTTCTTTTCCCCTCATGTGTGGGGGCTTTGCCTTTATTTAAAGGGAAAAACTGCAATACCCAGAAATTCATTAGGCCCCTTGGCTTCTCTCTGGGCAGCAACTAGATGAAATGGCTCAGCCGTTGAATTTCTAGGTTAGCATGCCTCAGTCCTCAGTTTCTCCCACAAAACTAAAGTGTTAATGCTGACCTTGGGAACACCAGCCTTCTCCCACACAAATTCAGTGACTTCATTCCATTGATGAGGCTGGCATACCTCTACAACTGCTGAGTGAATTCTCTCTGGGTAAGAAGGCAGGAGGAGATAAAGGGTGAAGGGGAGACTTGCTCTTTCAGAAAAAAAATGAGGATGTGCAGAGGAAAGTAAGTCAGTTGGTCCCTGTGATAAGAGAAATTTGTTGGCCCTCTTCCTCCTGGACCTAGGCTTGAATGCTCTTCCAGCACTGATTCCCCATCTGTCTCTTACTGTGTGCTCCTTGCCAGACCATTTCACAGCTTCATATTGCTCAAGGCCAGGAAACTGTTCATAAATGGATGTTTTAAAATTGTCTTTTGCACCATGGTATAGCATCATTTTTGAAAGACAGTTCTAAGTTATTTGTGATGTTGACCATGTTCCTATCTCTTGCTGCCTCATGTTGCATGTTCAAGTTGAGCATTGTAAACATTGCTTTGTTTTTCTAAGCCCCTGATGAACACTTTTTCTCATTTCCTGGGTTTTTTTGGTAAAATATTAGGTCTCTCTCTTTTAATGGTTGACCAACGCCAAACACTATTCTAAAGGCTGCTCTCTGATCATATAGAAAGTATTTTTCTTTGTATCGCGGCAGAAAAAGAAAAGAAAAAAACCCCAAAACCAAAAAACCCACACCAAAAACCCTCAGATAAACAAAAAACCCCAAATAGACTTAACTAAAAAAAATGTGTATATGCATAAGGGGGTAAAGCCCATTATTCCCAAAGACTGACCTCTTTTCAGTCATGAACAGAAAATCCTCTCTGAAGAAAGACAGAATTAGTCATTAAGTGTATATAACCAATTAACACTTTCAAGTGTAAATGGTGAAGAATTTAAGATCAAGACTACGTGACTACAAGATATTTATCCCAGCTAAATCCTGGTCATGGAGGTCAGCTCAGAAGCCCATTAATGAAATTCCACATGCAACATACAAATGTTGATCCTACATTAATTCAAAGGGCAACATATATTTTCATGTGCATTTCTTCTTCAAAATGCTCTCCAAAATTAAGCTAACAGGTTTACCCCAAAACATATTTAACTGTGTCTTTAAGTCCACAGTGAAAAAGAGTCATCATATGGTCTGCTAGAAAACAGACACTTTTCATTCATCTCTACCTCATCTGCCCTGTATTCATTATGAATCAGCCGTCTAAGACAGGATGACTGAAAGGATGATGTGGTTTGGCTTCCTGTCAGAATGGCAACTATGGTGTTTGGAACAATTCCTATTAATTCAATATCTCTGGTTAGATACCTCTGGTAAAAGGCCAGATTTATACCTCCTGTAAACTACAGCAGCTCCATTAATGGGGTTTGCATCAAAGGAATTACAGCCTTTAACTGCAAGGTCAAATTTCACCCATCTAATTAAGTTTCCTGCTCTGAGCAGCATGTTAGCTACTGACTCTGATACGATTTTTACAATAACAGGTGTGGCTCTGATTGCCAACTAGTTGAACTCATGTGGTCATTAAAGACTAATTTTGATTGCTGAAGTCGAGATTATAGATCACATTGAAAAAGAAGAAGAGTTTCAACAGACAAATATGAGACAAACTGAGTAGATGGGATTCATTAGTCACTAGAAGGCAGCCTCTGCTCCTGGAGGAACACCACCACATGAGCTGTCCTGAAGCATCCACAGCGACGGAACTGATGAGTAACAGCAAACAGCACTTCTTGCGGAGCTCCCTTCTTGGGATCATAGTATTAGGGGCATAATGTAACTGAAGCTTGCTTTCCTGGTACATACTTAACAAAACTATTATTAGCTTTGTTGTCCTTTTCCTTCATTTTCTTCTCCTAAGGCTTTTTGAGGAGCGGCTCAGACATCGTGTGGGTTGTCTCCCTGTCATCTGCGTGTTTGAGCTGGCTGCTGGTAGGAAGGTCTGCTCACATTCCCGCAGGCATGGCAACCTGGGTACAGCAGACACATACAAATAGCCTGCACGCAGGAATCTAGTGAAAAAAAAATTTCAGAAAAAACAAACCAAAACCCAACCCCAAACAGACAACGAAAAACCACCCCAAAACCCCAGGGTACTATCTCATGAACACAATTCAGTCCACTCATCTTCTCGTTAGCAAGTGTGAGTGTGCTTATTGTCCATCTCTTTGGCAAGCATCCTGCTACCTTCCTGTCCCCTCCAGCATGGAAAACTGTAATTCTAAAATAGGTCATTTTATTATGAAAATTTGTTTTCCAAGCAGTATTCCCTTGAGGCCCTTCATATTAAGAACATCTTTTGAACTGGATAAATACTGGTCTCCTATTTCCCAATATCAACTCACGTGTTTATGTGATAATGGCCAAGCATGGTCCAGCTGGAAGCAATTCTCAAATAGACCATTTAATAGAAGAGTATTTCTGAGGGAAAGCTCCCAGGCTTTCTGATAGGATATTATCTGCTTTTATTGCACTGTGGCCCCATGACTTGGGGTTTGAATTGTTCCTTTTAAGTTGATGTGTACTGCAAACCCAGAGAGGAAGCAAAAACCCCTTTTCTCACCAAAGGAAAGACCATCTCTGAGTTTCTATGCCTGCTATATGCAGGAGGAAACTGCTTGTCCCTTCCCCTTCCTAGGCATCAAGCTAATTGAGACTCAAAACAATCAATAAAGGCTGGATTAATTCCAGAGTGCCAAAAGCACAAGCAGCTAAATTAATGAAGCTAATCCTTTTGTAATACCTATTTGTTAAAACTTCTCTGCAGCTCCTGATGCAGCCTGCTTGACTTCTCAGGAAATGAATAAACCACTTTTATTCCTCAGTCGTAGTTCACAGTGCATCCTCATGCATTTTTAGCACTGCTAGCACATGGCCAAAACTACAGACTGAATTCAGCTGATGAACCCTATGTTCTCAGGCATGAGGTAACAGCACAGATTCTGCACAGCCCTGACCTGAACTCGTCACACACACAGGTATTATGTCTTCCAAGCCTAATCATCTCTTGGCTGAGGTAGGTAAAAGCACATTTGCAGTTACTAATGCTCTCGCTTGTGGTATGAATGGGTTTATTTGAAGAACGGGGCAGCAGACAGGGACCTGAAAGCCTGGCCACTTTATTCTGCCATACCATGCACTTGAGGTGACTCTTTCAAACACCTCTTACCCTTTCTGTGGAAATGCCTTTGGTGCTGCAACTAAGAGCTGTCAAATGTTACCACAGCTTGACTTTGTTGTCACAGCTGACTTTGCAGCTCGGACACCTGTCCCTATGGACAGATGGAAACTGATGTTATTTTACGGAGTACTGAAACAGCAGATCTTGTAAGGCTACGGCTTAGCTTGAGCAGAAATCTGGGTCCTCAAACTCATGCAAAGCTTCATAGCCTCTTTACTGGCTTTTAACAGATACTCCCTAACTATTAACCTCGAGGGCAAGATTAACATTTTTCTTTTAATTAACATGGAGAGGCTGGGGTGTGCAGCAGTATTATAAAGAGTTCTGAAATGCTAGCCTTTCAGACTGGAATAATTCTGTCATCTTGTTTCCATACAGCTCTTCTCAAGACTATCATCTTTCTGACAAGTATTTTATCACTATTACTTCTACTCCCTTACTACACTCCCCAGCATGTTTATTATATTCCATAATTTTCTGAACAAGTCTTCTCAACCTTAATCTTTCAATTGTGTGAAGTTTCTCATGAAACTGATGCTTCAGAGGAGGGAGAGTGACTTTAATGGAAGTGACCCTTTAGTTTGTTAAATACTAAGGTGTGATTATCCTTCAGCATTTTCTAGCCAAAGGGATAGCTAAGTCCCCAACAGCCTGACTGCTTCTAGGAGAGATGAGCTGGGAAGATTTAGATGACTTTTACGCCTCTCCACTTCCTGAAGTTGGGATATCTTATCACCCAGTGATATCTAACTCATTCCTCAGTGCCCAAAGGCCATCCTAAAAGCTGCTCTGAATTGCAGCTCCAGTACTCTAAGAAAACAGGGGCTTGCTAAAATGCAACAATGCCCCGTCCACATCCCCTTCTTTGCTGGAAAATTTCTTACCTGCTCTGTTATACCAACTTTACAGACTTAATCAGTTGTTTGACCCTGTTTTTGGCAAAACTCCACAGAGTCCTGGGGCCCGATGGAAGGGGAGGGACTGTTCCCCTAAGCACTCAGCAGACCCACTGCTTTCTGGATTAAGATCTCACTGGCAATACACCGAAGGTGAAGCACCAGTCCTTGGACTTCAAACCATTTTACAGTTTTACTGTGACAAAATGACTGTCCATGAGTGGAAAATAACTTTCAATCAGGCTGACGTTAGGTTAGAGGACTCTGCTCACCCCAAAGCTGGCAAACACCACATTTCCTGACCAGAGAAAACACGTGCCAGCTCTACCTGCTACCAACAGTAACATTCATCTTTCCCAAAACCATTTAAAATCAGATTAGTAACCAGTCTACTGTCCTTTTCCTTCTCTGTTTCACCCAGGAAAGGAAAAACCCATCCCTCTGAAAATCATGCCTAACCGCGAATTTTTTTTTTTTTTCCACATAAATGTTAATGAATTGACTCCTGTTTATGCAAATTTAAGGTAAACATCAGATCCTTTGTTATCCTGTGTTGGAAATTCCCACTGTTTCCGTGATAACATCTTGACTGATTTTCTCAGCTTTCTAGTGATTATTTCGTGCACGTAAAGAGGGGTCCTGGAGTCACCAGAAAATTCCTGAATTAATTCTTCACTGACTTCACTGTCATCATTGGAGATAAGCCATTGCTTTTTATAGTATCTTTTTAAGATTAGTCATAATGTAGCATAGTATTCATGCCCTCTGTTTGAATCTGTTGGGTTTTTTGCTTGAAGAACAGTAAAGATAATTACACATCTCCTTGTTTCATTTTGCCTTTTTTCTTGTTTGACTTCCCTTTTAAAAACTGAACTTTGTTTGTTTGCACATTAGCATCACTGGGAAAGAAATTTTCACCATTAGAATGCAGTCTGGGATTCCAACTGCGATAGCCAATATTTGTTCAATGTTCTCCAAAAGAAGTAGGAAGGCACATGTGCATATAGAAAGCCATCCTGTTCTTCGGGATAAAAATGCCAACTGGTGATAATTGCATGATGATTTTGAAGAGCTGACAATATTAATTACCATCACTGAGCTACAGGAGAATCTCAAGATAGAGGTGTCACCGTGAGAATTCAAGCAAACATTGATTACTTCTCAATATTTTTAGAAACACATTTAGCAGAAAAAAAAAAAAGTCAGAAAAAGGGAAAATAGTTAGATCTGTCTTTCCAAAGCTGAATGTTTGGTCACTACATTCTGCTTATGTTTGGTATATGTTTTCTTCAGAAACTGACAATACTCCTGGTTGCAGGCTCTCTAGGCAACCTGTCCTACACCAGCTCCTTCAGTCCTGACCTATGATTTAGTTCATAGTTGTAGCTAACTGAAGCACTAAAGTAACTTTGTTAGCTCTTGCCAGACTCATCCAGACTACCAAAGCTTCAGGAAACACTGCTCTTCCCCTCCCTTGTGTGTGTGCATTAATGTACAGGCACACAAATGAGAGGGGGTGTGTTAGTACTATGTAACCACGATCAATCCACAGACAATATGAATGATTTTAAACTTAGCAATGCTGCTGCTTCCTGGATCAGGAGGTCACCAGACCGCAGTGAAGATTCCTGTCTAGCAATGTACTTCATATCTGTTTTATCATAGTTAAGTTTGACTGTGAGGGTTGCCTGAGAGGGAGATGATAAATATCTCAGAACATATCCTTCTTATGATCCTCTTCTAAAAAACTTCTCCTCCGCTCCCTCAGCATAATATTTCTTCTCCAAAGCTAGACAACAGTGATATAACTTAGATTGGAAAATAATTTGTTACCACTTGCCAAGTGATACAAGCTTTCAGCCTCAGCTCAGAGCTGGTCTCCGCTATGTTAGACACAGACACCAACAGTATGCAGTGATGCTGATAGCACAGATACTAATAGTTCAACAGAGCACTGGGGTGTCTGTGCCCCCCCCTTGATTAACTCCTTGTTCTTCTAAAAGAACTACTGTCAGAGGGAGGAAAACAGGCAAGGAAACAAGGAAACTCATTTTACTAATGTATAATAAGTACAGTGAAACAAACAGTAGAAGTAACGTGATGCTAAAAATTACACTCAGAGATATAATAGACACAGACACTTTTTCCTGGATAATTCAATAGTTACTGTATCTTTCTGGATGTCTGGTTGATATTGGCTGTGGTAATAGCTTCCATACCTGCCACCAAGCTTTGTTACACAGGATCATGGAGTTAAGAGATGTGGGGGAGATGTCGGGAAAGAATTGAAGCTGTTCCTTGTGGACACACCTGTAGCACTCTTTTACCACAATGCATTGTAATATTTGTCATTGTTGGCATTCTTCCCTCCACTTAATTATTTTCATCAAGTGCATGTGTCCACTGCTGACAGAAGACAAATAGGTGCAAAATGGCATTATGCTGGTTCCCAGTTATTCCTCCTTTCCCTTTGCCTTTCTCCCCCACAGCCTGCATGGAGTTGCAAGTGTTGGCACTGTATTTTCTTCCCTATTTACTCAGCAGCATGCTGACACCTCAGCCCTCTAGGATCTGTTGCCAATTTACAAATGTGAGCTCTTAGCCACAGACTCCCAAGAGACAGATAACTCGGTGTTAATAAGTAACTGATCATGTGTGATTAAATTTTTAATCGGTACAAGTCTTTGTTTCTGTAAAACTGTTACCGAGTTCAAAGTCCATATATATAAAAAACAGCTATATGCAGACCTTTTCTATTTTTACTATTTGCAAAAGTAAACTGTATTTAGATATACTTTCAATGACTTTTCTTATTGGACAGTAGCTTAATTTCATATCCAGAACTTGTATTCCCCCAGTAAAATTATCCATCTTTTTTTTGTTCTGACTCATCACAAGAAAGTGATGTTTACCTAAATTAGGCAACGTCAGGTCTTAATTCAGGATTGCTCTTAAATCCACAAAGGCAGCAAATTCAGCCTATATCCTAACTCTGCCTTTAGTGTGGGAGTTATAAATTAAGAAGTGATGTGCTGCTAGGAGCATAATTCTAAGTTAGGAAATTTTGTTCTGTCTGTAGCTGTGAGACTACGAGCAGATTGCCTGTACTCCTACAGCAGTGAGGATTTCACAAACTGTAGGCAGGATGTTGGTCCCCTTAGCTTTGGCTGAGTCTGACAGAGGGAGTTTATGTTCTTAAAAATAACGGTGTCAGTAACAGTTTCAGGACCCAAATTTGACAAATTTTACCACTGCCAAAGTATTTTGCTAATGAAATCTGTCTAACCTAGCACTCACTGGACACTCTTCAGCAAGTTTGAGACTCAAAAATACTATCTTCTGTCTGTCCTGACCCTGTAGAATTAATTAACAGCCACTATTCTTATTGCTGGGCTGACTCTGAATGGGCTTCATAATTCAGAAATGTGTAACTTTTGGGACCAGCCACCCTAAGGAAAGATACACACATTCTTCTGATTGCAAAAGGAGTTGAAGAAAAGGTGCAACCAAGAGAAGGGAAAGCATGTGTTGAAAAAACTCAAGAGATATTAGCCCAGTTTGGGGGATGGAAGCTGAGTTTGAATGGGTGAGGGAAAGATCCCTCTCAGGTAGTAACATTTCAAAATTTCGCATTGGGGGGATATACAATTGGACAAACAATTGAGAAACAATTCCTAGGACGCTAACACCAGCCTGTAAAAAATTCAGCAGAATTCTAGAGGTCACTGTTACTCTATTCAATCAGACGTAGTATCTGAGCTCTGTGATGATTTTTCAGACCTTTTAAGGGTCCACCCCTATTTATATTTAGTGCATCACTGTCTATACTTCATGAAATCTTGTGAACAGACATTTTCTGGGACTTGTAATAAAAAAACCGTCATGAAATTTCAAGAACACTCTTTGTCCTGACATTTAAGTCATTACATAATCAGAATGCACTTCCCTGAATTTTAACACTTTGAAGACAATTAGGGCATTCTAAAGGCTGAAACCTGCTATCTTTATTCATGCAAACAAACCTTACTCGTAGGCATCATCATATCACTTACTCCAGGGGATGGTCTGCATGTAGAGGCCTTTACATTTTCAGACCCCTTACATCACCCTCCCTCACTATGCATTAAGCTTGTAGACAGGGCAAGTCAAGGTGGTTACAAACACACAACCCCCAAACAAAAAAACCCCAACCCAAACAAAAAAAAAAAGTTAATTTCAAAGAACTTTACTTTGTGCCATCTCCCACAGAAGGTGCCATAAGACTACTCAATCTCATCCTTTTGTTGAGATTCAAGATGCTACACGCTGCTGGAAAAATTGACAACATTCTGTCAAAGCCACCTAACTCTGGCCCATACTCTCAGACATTGTGCTTTCTAGAGAGCTGTAAGCCCAGGCTTAAGGATACTTCAGAGCAAGTAAAACTCACAACGTTCAAGTTAAAGACTCACAAAATAATTGTATATGTCAGCCTAGACATCACAGCCAGCAGTGGGATTTACAGCTCTTTAAGACAGGAAAGCAATTCTCTTTCTCTCTCACCAACACTTGGAGGCATAGCTGAACAAAAGCAGTTACAAAAGCAATTCACTGTAATGGGCACTTTCAGTTTGCAGTTTGTATATTACTCAGTGTAACTTCTTGGTACCATTTACTCCAGGTGACCTTAAACTTATTTGAAGCTGGCTGGGAGAGAAGACAGACCTTTTAGGATGGAGGTCCCAGGAAAAGAAACCCCTCTGACTTCTAGGGGACACCAGAGGTCTATTATGATTCCTGAGCTGCAGACTCCATACAAGTGAGGTGATCTGAGGAGGGAAAAAACTCTAATGTAGGCAGATCCAAAGTCATATATGTAGAAATATTTAATTCAAATGCTCCTTTTACAGGACAGGCAACCAGCTTCTGAGAAAACCTTGGCTCGCAAAGAAATGCAGGGATCACTGCCTGTAACTAATGGAACAGAAGTTCCCACCGTGTAGTCGTGGGAAAGAAAAGTTTGTACCATTGGGTGAATAGACAGGGGAATACTGAGCACGAGGTTATTATCTCCACACGTGACACTAACAAGGGCCTTCCTGGAAATCCACAGTGCAGCACCGGTGGCCAGCGAGGACAGTGGTGGAGGCTCAGAGAAGAGCAGCCCAGACATTTCTCCTGGGGAGCATCTGCATTCCAGGGAGAGACCAAGAGAGTCAGGTCTATTTATCTCATCGGAGACAACGTTAAGTGGCTATTTAATTACTGCCCTTAAATACTTGAGCAGAGAGAGATGATCTGAAACTAGATAGCTATTTAATCTGACAGACAAAACATTACAAGACCCAGTAGCTAGAAGATGAAGTCAGAAAAGTTTAAAGTGGAAAAGAGATGCAAACGTTTAACAAAGCAATTAAAAATTGGAGCCAATTATCCAGGAACATAGTCAATTCCCATCGTTGGAAGTCATTAAATCAAGACTCTTTGAAGAGGCTGGTGGGCTAGACCTTGGAATCACTGGGGAATAGTGTCTGCTTTATATTATGGAAGAGGTTAGACTATGGGATCATAATAATTCCTTATGACTCTAATAAATCCACCACCAGCATTGTTACCTTCCTTGCCAAAAAAAGAAGGATGAAGGAATAAAGCATTAGTGAAGCCAAGGCCTGTATGGGGCACAGAACACAAGCTGAATGTGGACAACATAAGCCACAGACCAGAAGCTGACATCATCAGTAGTTTTGTCACCAACTACAGCAAGAGAAGGAAAGGGCCGAGAGGGATTCGTCGCAGCCCCAACGCCCTGAGCCAGGCAAGGGACACCACCTGGCCAGCCCTCACGGCGCGATGCTCCTTGACCGTGACATCCCAGCTCGCAGCCCGAGCGGACCCTCCCGGTGTCGGCCCAGAGCCGCCACACCACGGTCTGGGGGGCCCCGGGCTCCAGAGACAACCGCCCGGGGGTACCCCAGCTTACCCTCACCGCTGTGTCCGCATGGCTTCGGCCCTGGGGACGCCCCTTGGCCACGATCCCCGCTCCGGGCGGCGGAAGGCGGCGGCTGGGGTTGCCCCCGTGGCAGCGGCCGCCTCTGGGGCATCTTCCGCGCTGCGACATCGCGGCCGCGGGCACGTTGCCGTGGCGACCGCGCCGCGCATCCCCCCGGCCCGTCCCGGCGGTGGCGGGCATCTCATCATTATTCCCTCCATCTTTTTTATTTCTTTTCTCAAGTTTTCCGCGCTCCCGGACCACGCGGGAGCCAAAGTCGCTTACAAGCGCCGGTAAAAACGAGCAGAGGATGAGAGAGGAGCCCTCGGGACCGGCCCGGCCGCC
>VWZW01002032.1:579427-643637 GCA_013397115.1 Edolisoma coerulescens
TGCGGCGCCGGGCCGGGGCCGGGCTCCCCCCGCGGCCGCAGCAGAGCGGGGCAGCTCCCGGGCCCCGCCGGCGGGGAGGGACCGCGGCAGCCCCGGTGCGCTCGGCCCCCGCACCCCGCCCCGAGCCCTCCCAAAGGCGCGGGGCGCGGACACGTACCTGCTTCCAGGGAGATATTTCCCGCTGATGCCAGCCGCACCCCAGGCCTCGCCTAGCTTTTATAGAGCGGGAGCTGGCGGCTCCTGCCCTCCATCAGGCGCATGGGGCTGAGCAGGGGGCCCTGGGCAGCCCCCCGGGAGAGCTCGGCAGCCGTGCCAGAGCCCCGGGCTCGCTCTGCGTTGCCACCTCTGCCAGCCGGCTTCTCTCCAGCTCCTCGCCCAAAACCAGGCACTGAGCTGCTTCACGGCCGAAGAGCTAGAACCTCACACCCCAAATCCGCCAGTTCCATCCACCTGTGCTAGCCGTGCATGTGTCCGCGGAGGAAGCGTTCAGCCAGCGAGGCACCTCCTGAGCCCTCTGCTTGCGGGGTGGTACAGGTTTGCGCGGGGAATTGCAGTGGATGCAAATGCGGTTCAGCTCTTGTCACGCTTTCAATTTGGATTGTTGTTTTTGATAGGCAAATTTGGCTTCCTGTATGAAGCACTGCCCTATTTGCCTGAAAAAAAAAAAAAAGTAGATTCAAGCAAAAAGCAGCAAAAGAGGTTTTGGTTTGGAAGTCTTAATTATCCGAAAATCTTTGATCTAATTTCGGTTTATTCCCACCACAGTGGAATTTTATCTCTCTCTGCTGCAATCACAGGAAATGGTTCTGCAGTGCCCGGAGACTCAAGTCAAGTACAGGTTTTCAACGGGGAAGATTTTAACTCTTCTGCAATCCTTTAGGGATAAATAGGAGCAGGATTTAAAAAAACCTGTACGACAAGCTGTGAGGAGACCTCTGTTGCAATATGGAAAAGATTGAGGGGAAAAAAGAACAGGTGACTAGGGTATCTAAAAAAAAATCATTTTTATCCCTAAACGTTGTAAGTATCAGTGAATGATATTCCCTTGATCCTTATGAATGGGCCCATATTTTATTTACTGCTTTACCAAACACCCTCTGGCTCAATTATTGGTCCTAAATCTCTTTGACTCGTGAGTTAAGTGATCATGAAGAACATCTTACATTTCCTACCGTAGCAAATGTAATTTCTTCCCCAACAGTGGCCGCTAAGATGAGCCCATATTTATGTAGTAGCCATTCCTGAATGTGGCTTTCTGACAGTTGTTTAACCATGGAATATTTAAGATATGTTTTCAATGTTGACCTACAATAACCACTTTTTCACATATGTCAAAGCCAAACCAGCAGTACTCTTAAGAGCCTGAACATCCCAAGCACCCATCACTGGAAGGAGAGGAAATTGGAGAGAGCATCAGACTTCATCAGGAAAAGATTTACAGCACTAGCACATCCAAGGCTTCCCAGTAGCTCTTCTTTACTTTGTTCTCTTCACAATCTTGCTACTTTTTTTTGGTGTTCTGGAAGGCTGAATGAAGCGTGGTCCTCCCCCTGCCCATGTCTGAATCAGGAATACAAGGTTAGCTTGGCAAACCCAGTCAGTGTTCACCTCCTCTTCATTATTCTGCTAAATGACCTATTTTTAAAGAAACATTGCCAAACTTCCTAGAATTAAACCTCCTGCCATTAACATTACTACAGTGGAACTTCCCTTTTTTTGATAAAGAAGGAAAAAGGCTGGATGATGCAATTTCCTTTTGTCAGCAATTACACTTTCATGAAGAGGTAGCTGTCAGCACTTACAGACCTCGCAGCTGCAAGGACTTTGTGGGACCTCACGGGCTACTCAGCAAGGGACAATTACAATTAGTGTTGTTTTCATAAACCTTCCTAAACATGAGATACCTTATTCAGATTCTTAAGAGAGACCTTTTTTTTTGACAATCCAACCTTGAAAGTCACAGCAGTAAGACTCATATACATTCATCTGGAAAGACTAGGAAGCCTTTCTATGGGCTATTGTGTCCTTCCTATTTTAGGGTTGTGAAGCACCCTCAGAGCATGTCCCAGACTCAGTCCCAGAACCTGTGGGAAATTGACATTCTGAGGCAAAAAAGAGAGGAACTGGGACCTTTTTTGTTCCAAGCCCCTCCATGCTCATGCACCTCATAACTAGTGTCCACATGTTTTCCTGCTGAGTTCAGATAAACCTCTCTTCTGTCTGTACAGCATTGCTGGGAATCCCCATGCTGCTCTCAAGCAGTCGTACCTGAGAACTGGGTCTACCATTATTATGTCTGATCGACAAGGAATCCAAGGGTATAGAAGACAGTAATATGACTGAAATACTGCCCAGCTAATAATCTCTTTTCCATGCCCAGTAGGGCACGGATGCTTTAGCCTCCGGATGCAGCGATGATCTGGCAAAGCTGAGTAGAGATATTAAAGAGACTCAGGTCGTTGCAGAAGCTGGTTGAGCTGATACACTCAGGGCATGGCCACTTTGTTTATGAACTCTTCTCACACACCTGCTTTTCCCCCTATGTCCTTTACTCTTCCCGGAACCACAGTCTACCATGTAATGGCTTCATTTGGTACATTAGGCAATACTGGTTTTAAAGACCTCTAAATGATTTTCTAAACCCTGCTATGAGCCCTGAAGTCTGCTAGCCACTGTCCCAATAGTCAAGACAAGTCATCACATCTCAACACATCAATGTGTCACCATATCAATGCAAACTAGAGATTTAGATTATTCTGATTTATTTATCTGAATGTTTAACTCCCTTAATCACCTGTGAGTCATGGCCAATTTGCCACTACTTATCCATCCTTTTTTCTGCTTCAGTCTCCAGCTAGATGCATTTGGTTTCTGTTGACTTTTTGTAGATCTCAATGCAGAAAGTATTCATACTGAGGGCAGCACATAGACGGTTGCTTAGCTTTAGGCACTGTACTTAGCACTTTAAATAAAGTCAGCAGAACATGCTTAAAATTAAGTGTGTGCATAGGTCTCTATAATATTGAGAATAATAAAGAATTCAACCTCTTTAACTTGCTTGTGTTGTCTGAGGTGAAAGCATAAATGTAACTGCAGAGGGTTTATCTTTTGATATGTGTTAGACCGGAGCTCAGGGCAACAGGAGCCTGTGTTTCTAAGAGCTGTCAGAGTCCAATTAGCCATCAGAATGACAACCACACTTCTGCAGTGCCCTTGACTCTTTTAGAGTATTTTAAAATCTCATCTTCAAACTGTATCACTATCTGGCTAAAAGAAATTCCTTACTGTAGCTGAAAAAAATTCCTTACTGTAGCTGAAAAAAAAATAGATTTGATGATTTATCAAAATAAATAGTGGTGTAACATGTTGAAAAGATGTGCAGTTGGCCTAAACTAGTGTGGTTTCATTTACTTCAGTAGTACTAGGCAAATTTACGTTGTTGTTATTGCACTACTTCTACTATATTTCTTAACATATTTTGGTTTTTGATGACGTTAATACCAAATTTAATTTGTATGGAAGCCTTTTTTTTTTTTCAACAGCTTTCATGTCTTCTTTAGGAAAAGGAGTTAGGAATACTCCAAAAAGTAAGTAGAAGCATAACTTTTCCCCAGAAAAGCTTCAGTTCAAGATTTAGCTGAAAAAGGCAATGAAGAGCGGACTTGTGAATACAGTCATTTAGCATTTATGCTTTCGTGAAGGCACTTATAACTTTACTTTCCATTAGTGTGAAAAACAAGTTGAATGACTGGATGAGTGTGTTTATTTGGGACCAGGAGCTGAGCCAAAAAAGGTGCAGGTCCTATGGTGTGATAGCTGCAGTTGACAGCTGTATCATCAGAGACAAATGTATCAAGAAAGAAAACCGTACCATACACCAGGTGATGTGGCGCGTGTGTTTTGTGGTCATGCGCCTTCTGTACAACCAGCAGAGCAGAGTAAATATTCACTCCATGTGTTACACAGCATCTGCCTCTCTCTCTGCCTCTCACAGACCTAATGGGCTGTACCAGGCATCTCACAAATGGATGCACTGTTCAGCCACGGTAATAACTCTCCTGGATCATTAGGCTGGGGCTGATATTACAGTTTATGGCTAGAAATAATGGGTTCTGTTGGTCGTATTTAAGAATGTTTCCCTTAAACATTTTGGTCTTTATAAAAATAATAATAAAGGGGATATAATGAAAACTGCATGGAACAAATAGTATGCTGTTGTGAGTGGACTCAATATTTGGAGTGTGTTTCACAGTGGTCCTAAAACCCTATGGATCCATGAGCGAGCTGCTGCACCTCTGGCACTTATGTCAAATTTCAGTTAAAAATATGTAAGCATGTGAATTTCTACAGCATTGTGAAAATGTTTTTGCATCTCACCATGCACCTCTTGCCAGCTTTTGTTTCCATCTGATCTGTGAAGGTGCTCATGGGGTACTTCAACCACCCCAACATGTACAGGAGGGACAGCACAGTAATGCATAGGCAATCCTGGAGGTCCTTGGAGTGCATCAACTTCTTCACCCAAATGACAGAGGAGCAGAGGAGAGGTGCTCGCTGGACCTCACACTTGCCAACAAGGAGAGGCTCACGGGGGATGTGAGGGTCCAAGGCAGCAGTGACAATGAGATGGTGGAGTTTGGGATCCTGAAAGGAGGTAGGACAGTAAAAAGCAAGCTTACAACCCTGGATGTCGGAAGAGCAGATTTTGGCCTTTTCAAAGGGTAGAGGGCCATAAAACAAAGCCCTAGAGGAAAGAGTGGCCCAAGAAAGCTGGTTAATATTCGAGCATCACCTCCTCCAAGCTCAGGAGCAATCTATCCCAATGAGGGGGAAGTCAGGCAAAATTTCTGCATGAATGAACCATGAGCTCCCAGACAATCTGAGAGACAAAAAGGAAGCTTACAGGGAGATGAAGCAAGGATGGGTAACCTGAGAAGAATATAGATTCATTGTCAGAGCATCCAGGGGTTAAGTTAAGAAAGATAGAGCCCAACTGGAATTTAATCTGTCTAGGAATGTCAAAGACAACAAGAAGGGCTTCTATGGGTAAATAGGTAACAAAAAGAAGACGAGGGAAAATGTGGGTGCATTCATTGCAGAATGAGATGGGAGACCTCTTTACACAGGATGTGGAAAAGGCTGTAAGAATGCCTTCTTCACCTCAGTCTTTACTAGCAAGACTGACCTTCAGAAATCCCAGGTCCCTGAAACCAGAGGATCTCTGTATCAGAGAAGACATAGCATTGGTGCACAAGGATCAGGTTAGACAATATTTAAGCAGACTGGACATGCACAAGAAGGTCAGGAAGAAAGATCCAGGCCAGTTAGCCACACTTCAATTCTTGGAAGGTGATGGAGCAGCTAAACTTGGAAACTATTTCCAGGCACATGAAGGATCAGACAGTTGTCAGGAGTAGCCAACATGATTTCACCAAGGGGAAGATATGCTTGACCAACTTGATGAACTCCATGGTGCAATGACTGGCTTTGTACATGAGAAGAGAACAGTGATTGTTGTCTACCTACACTTCAGGAAGGATTTTGGCACTGACACCTCTAAGATTCTCATAGTGAACATGAAGTATGGGCTGGATGAACAGGGGGCTGGATTGAATAGTGGCTGAACAGATGTGTCCAGAAGGTGGTGATGAGTGGTCAGAAATGTAATTGTAGACCAGTCACTGGTGGTATATCTCAGGGGTGAAGACTGGGTTAATATATTAAACATTCTTATTCATGATCTGGATGATGGTGCAAAGTGCACCCTTGGCCACTTTGCTGAGGGCACAGATCTGGTAGAGTGGCTGATACAGCAGAGGGTTGTGCTGCCATTCAGAGACACCTCAAGGGGCTGGAGATATGGGCTGACAGAAACCTGAGGCCTTTTTGGGAGGGGAAGTGCAGGGAGGAGTAACCCCAGGCATTGGTCTGTGCTGGGGCTGCCCATCTGAAAGGCTGTGAGCGTGAACAAGGACTGACACACTTGCCCAGAGAAGCTGTGGAGTCTCTATCCTTGGAGGTATTCCAAAGCCATTTGGATGTGGTCCCAGGCACTTGATCTAGGTGGCCCTTCTTGAACAGGGGTGTTGGACCAGATGACCTCCAGAGATCCCTTCCAACCTGTAGCAGTCTGTGATTCTGTGATTCCTTTGGTATGATGGGAACCTTTGGCCAGTGTGCTGTGACACTTCTGTTTTCACCCTTAGACTCTGAGGAGGACAACTGGGTATGATTCATTTCACATTCTGCTATTCCCATTTAACACCTTCTATGTATTCATTACTGTGTTCCTACACGTGAAGCAGGCCACCCACAAAAAAATAACCTTCTCCCTTCTCAACAAATTATAACAAACGATTTGATGAGTCAGTAATTTATACTGTTTACCTCCTTTTATGTCAACAATTCCGAGACCTGGAACAACACATAATCATAATGATTATAGACATAATGAGCTGATTTATTACGTAGTCACCACATGGTATTCTGGTGCATATTCAGCTGTAATGATGTCAAACAATACAACTGGAAAATCTATCTGCTCAGACAACTGCTGCCTACTGGGAACAATAAATTAAGCTAATGCAGTACCAGGCACATGGGTTCTCTGGACTCAGTGCTTCATCTCTACTTAAATTATGTATATATCAAAAGCCTTTGACATTTTCAGAATTTCAGGAAAAAAGAAAATCAGTTGGGGATTCTTTTAAGGAGTGGTTGTGAGTGCTGAGGGTAAATGTAAATGAAATACTCTCCCAATACAGTTCTGTGATATGGAATCACTCCTACAGTTGAAGATTTTCACTGAGTTTAAGAAACTGTTCTGATGGCAGGTTAGTTCTGCCTAGTTCCTTGGCTGTGTAAAGTGTTATTCCAGAGGGGAACATCCTTTGACAGGCTGTCACAGCTACTTTCATACCTTTGCATTTCATTGCACAAGACAGAAACTTCTCCTCATGGTTCCAAAAGAACCATTCCCTGGACCACTGCTAAAGATGTTTATGGCTCACAGTTGCCCCCTACAACATGGATTTTTATGCTGATTCATACGACAAGTGAGATGAAAAGCAAATACAATAGGTGCTGCAAGGTGAGTAGATAAATGATGGATATGTGCAAGCACGGGGGATAAGTACCATGAACAGTAAAGAGTGGAAATAAAAGAACTGAAGAGGAGCAGAGGCTGTTGTTTAAATATAAAGAATGTAAAAAACCCAAGAATAACTATATATACCATAGGTCAGTGTAGAACCATACGCTCAAAAGAAAAAAAAAAAAAGGATTGAAATCACTTGTTCATACCATCTCTAAACATGTCAGTGCTCCACTGGAACAGAAAGCCTTACATTACTTCCAGGCAGCTGACAAAATAAAACATCAGATATTTCTGTTTCCTGCATGTATTCACTAATTTTTGCTAGAATCCCACTGACACATGGTCTCAGCTGTGATGCAACTGGGCTTTGTAAAACAACATTCCTTGTTATCATCTTTAAATTTGTCTGTGAATACATTATTCCTGTGTTCTGTATAAAAATGTCTGATTTATTTTCTTTTGGCCATTCTTTGTGTTGTACCTATCATCATAGTGTATCTATTAGCCATTTATCTATTATTTTTTTAAATCTAAAATAAGAAGTTGCGTATTTACAGATCGTTGCCTTTTCGTGCATCTATTACATTTCTTGCCCAGCCATGATTCTAATAACATTATTGGTATCAGAAACAGGTAATAGCTGCTCTATTTATCTGAATACATAGAAATTATATCTTTGGCTGAAAAAGCTTAGCTGTAGCTCAGTTGTACTCAGTGTAGTTGTTTCTAGAAGCAGAGCTTGATCTTTTTAAAAAGCCTGTTTTGTCTTTTTTTTTTTTTCCTTTTCTTACCGTAGCAGTAATTACCTCCACTTGATCAAACCAACTGATTTTACAGTTTCTCAATTTAAAGTAGGTCAGGCGCTGTCTTCTGTTTGTCTGGATTACTTTCTGTTTGAGCTTTCATGCATGTTGTAAACAGCTCAGCTGGTCACACCGGACAGCCTCATCTGCAGACTCAGCCAGCCCCATGCAAATGGACACAAATGTGCCCAAATGGACACAAATGTGCCCAAATGGACACACTGCACCTTCCAGGTGGGCTCCTCTGGACCAGGCTTCACCATGGGGATTGCACTGGTTTAGTTTCACTTGAATGGACAAGGTCTGCCTGAGAGTTTCTCCCTCCCTCTTTGTCCTCATAGCTCTTTCTGCCAGGCTGATTTTCCACTCTGCCTTGGTTCTGCTCCCTTTACAGTCCCTCCTTGCTGCAGGGATCATCCAAATGCTGTTCCTAGCACCAAGAACTTGAATCATTCAATCCAGGACTGAACTGACCCACTGGGAGATGTACAGGGCCCATTCTATGTGATTTCAGCATTTTTATGACCTGTGAACCTACAGAAAGTGTTTTGAGACAGGCTTTCTGCGGCACAGACCATCACTGTTTCCCACTCCAGTTCTACCAAAACACATGCCCACTTTGGCTTTTGGTGAATTGCATTAGGAGTAGCAGCATGATTACCACAAGGTGTTTTGTCTGATTATTATTTAAAGATGGTTTTTCCTCTGGAGTTTGAGACCTCCCTCCAGAACGTGAGCTAGTCAAGGTTCCGTGATTCACAGGGAGATTGGGAAGATTCCTGCCTCACAGCTGCAGAGCAAGGAGGCATTTTTCTGTCAGTGCTAAGGAAATGTGTTGCCAAAAAATTGTCTCTGAGCTCAGTACAACTGACACTGAAGCTTCTAGGTGACTTCTGATCTCAGTGGACAAGGCAAAAATCATGGAATAAGTCACAGATGGCAGATGAACAAATGTTTTACTATCCCTTTAAAGTCAACATCCCGTAATATAATTTCAGGAGAACTTGACCTTTTCTTTGAGCTAAAAAATCTTCAGACTCCTGGTAAGCAGCGAAAAGGGCAGGGAGAAATAGCTGATTCTATTATTAAAATTATTCTAATAATTTTATATTATCTTACCTACTGATAAGATATTTGAATAGTGCTCAGCATGGAAAAAGAAGGTAAATTTTCCATCTATATCTAATGGGAATTTAATGTCACATTGCTTTATGACAGAAACTTTGATTAATTAGCAGAATTCTAAACTCAGAAACTAATGGTCTGTGAGTTTAGCTTGTCTCTAGAAGGTGATTAACTTAAAAACCACTAAGATTTGTTATTTCTTCTTAGAATCATAGACTCATTTAGGTTGGAAAAGACATTTAAAATCATCAAGGCCAAGCATTACCCAACACTGAGTCCCTCCCCCTGTCCTGTCCCTTTAGAATTGGTACAATGAGGCACTGTCCACTAGTGAAGATGTTCTAACCTCTTCTTCTGAAGACGGTACCAAAGTTTTCTCAACTGATATTAATCCTCTCACCTGGCCGTGAATACAAATGCACTTTACAGTGTAGCTTGCCAGGTGGAGTAAGAATCACAACATCTCTTTACTTCAGATAGCAGAGGGAAGACTATTTTTTGTGGCAGTTCTGTTGAGAATTTCAGGAATATTTCAGGCAATGGCACAAGAAGAAAAAGTATTTTACTGTTGGCTTTGTGAAATAAAGCCAGACACTCTAGCTGACCAAATGACTTCATGATTTTTGTCCATGCTGTAGCAGCACGGCAAAAAATGTTATTCTTACGCTATACCTGACAAAAAACGTCCCCACCATGAGTATATTTTATTATATTGGTTTCAGGAAGAATTGTAGAGGTATAATAGTGGTGAAAACTCCCCAGATTCCAGAAAGATAAGATATTTTAGGAAATACACTGTCTAGAATACACAAGCCTGCCTCTGTCTTTCATTTACTCCCTTACTATTGTTATTTGCCCTTCTTCTTAGCTGAATATAAAGTGCTACTCTGTGTAGCTAAAGAGTGTTAAGATCAATGCTGTGTGTGCAGCCAGAGATATTAAAAGGCACTTGCTGACACCATCAACAGCACTGAGCCTCCACCGCACTAAGAGCACCGTCCCCAGCCCCCCAAAAAAACCTGTAAAGTAGAAACAAATTACCTAGATGACCATCTGAGAAGCTGAATATTTCAGAATAAATTTGTTAAAGATGCACTCATGGGCTTCACTACAGTTTACAGATTAGTCACCAGAACATTCCCAATTGGCACAGAAATGTGAGTGCTTTGGAGCTGGAGGACTCCAAGTGTCTCACTGCGCTTTTGGGTATGAATATTTTCTAGGCTAACAAATGACCAAGTATTGGTCTGAAGTATTTTGTGAAAGAATTTTTTTTTTTTACAAGTATGAGAAAGACAGAAATGGTTCAGTGGTTGGAGCACTGGATTCTGACATGATTTTATATCTATTTGAGCATAACCATAGATCTCCTTCATGATGCTAGTCAAACTCTTAGGACCTTGGTTCTCTCTACTTTACAGGACAGTTGCCCAAGAATGACAGAATCGGGAGCTATTTGGAGCAAAGGAGACAGCTCTCTGTAAAGCAGGACTGCCAGGTTTTTAGAGTTTTTTCCTTCTTTTCCAAGCTTGCAGTGGAGTAGGACATACCTGAGTACTGTGATCACCAGAGCTGACAGAGAAGACTCAGTCTAGGTTTGCTTTTTCTGAGCTAGTATTTTGTGAAACAGAAAGAGACAGAAAAATCAGTGGTAGCCATATCCATAATGGTTTACAAAACCTGCAGGTTTGATATTTGGGAACAGAAACTACCTGAAACCTGTATCATATAAAAAATGGCACCTTTTTAATGGATAATAGTGTTTGACAGATTCTCTTGGGCTTTGACATTTCTTCCCACAAGGCACATGTGGAACAAAGCAGACAGCTTGTGCTGAGGATCTCACACCTCCGTCCCACCAGAGCAGCTTTTTTCCCCTTCATTCTTCCTGTAGAAGGTTGCCTGATCTCCTTACCTGTGAATCCTAAGGTGCTACTAGGAAATAAATAATTGACTGTCTCCCAGGAAATAAAAATCTTAAAAGCAAAGTAATACAAGAGTGGCACCATTTGGGTTTTATATTGATAAAATCTTTTTTAGATTTGTTTGCCCCGTTGGCAGCCTTATGCTCTGGGGCTTTGCAAAAGGAAATCACCCATTTGCCAATACAACAGAGCAAGCATGACAAAATCTGTCCTGCTGTGCTCTGGTGAAGCAGCTGCTTGGTATTATGGGATGCATATTGACACGGTGTTCCCTTGTCAAATAGCACAGAACTGTTTCCTGGCTGACAAAACACTCTGGACAGCCCAGTGGCTTCCCCCAATCCACTTGCTAATTCCTGCAGTCTCCTACCCCTAGAATAGCCACAAAATCCTCTCTTCTGACACTGCTATTAAACACAAAGACATTCTTGCCCTTATGAGTCTCCACCAGATCACATTTCCCCATGCTCCCATTGGGAATGACCTCAGCCCTCATGGGATGGCACCTTTCACCCTCCCATCTTTTTCCTATTTGGGATAAATGGTTATGAGTCAGTTGCCTTTTTTTCCCTCCTGTGATGGCATCCTGATGGGATGACTGCAAAATCAGGGGCCTGGGACTAGTCCTGCCTTCCTGCTCATCATCAGATTCAGCTGCTCTGAGATCCTGGATGTGATCACTGAACAGGATGCCAAAGCAGTGAGAGTATAAAGCAAATTAAAAATCCTCTTTCCCCTATTGCTTCTATGTAATAGATGAAAAACTGCAAAATTCTCAGCAATCATGACCAATGCTTTCTGTAGTTATATACACAAACACACACAGAGAAATATATAACCCAGGATAAGGTTTTCCACACCTACATCCTCATGCTGTGTGACTGGTTGCTTCAAAGGAGCTGGAGCTCTCAATTTTTTTTTAATGCTTAGTCCCCTAGATATACCCACGTTGGATTTAAATGAGCAAATTGTACCTGTTTTTCTTGTCAGGGTGCTCTGAGCCAGCATTTTGATCAAAGTGAGGCCAACTGGCAATACTGTTAAGAGGCAATCATTATCAGTAAACTGAAATCAATGAATCTCTGGCAATTTATAACCAGTAAGAATCTGCCTTTAGCAACAGGGAAAGCCTTGGAGCTTGTCTGAGAGGTATGGTAAGACACAGCAATCCTCAGCAGCGATAAAGCTGTCATAATGAGCTGGAGCTGAAAGCTCTGGGTTAAGTGGGCATCCTGGGACTCACAGAATGACACTGCCAGATACAGAAACCCCCTGGTTGATGCAAAAAAACCCTGAGAAATGAAATAGGTGGCTGCCACAAAATAGTTGTGAAACTGCTTTTGCTGGTCATTGAGAGCTGTAAAGAGCAGGGGAACAAGGTGGTGGCATGAGCCAGGCTGGGTGCTGAGAAGACACATGGAAGTCCAGTCAGAAAAATTCCTCAGTTCTTAAAAACAATTGTAAATTAATTAACTCTCTCTGTGTGTTACCTTTTGTAATACTCAGAGAGGGCATGTTTCTTACTTCCAGCAAAATATCATGTTTCTATGGCACTGGAATAACAAACATTTTAAATTTATAGGGGTCTTTTTAGATCAGCTCTTTGCCTAAGTATAAATCACCTTTCCTTGTTACAGGGGAAAAAAAGCATAAATATGACTTGACATTCTTATCACCTATCCATTCCCCAACTAAAAGATTTACTGTGTTGCTCTCTGGGAAACATTCCTGTAGTTAAGGGACTCACATAGAAAAACTCAGCTATGAGACAACCTTATGTGTCTGGAAGATGTAAGTCAAACTATAGTGATCTCCATGAATCTATAGTACATTAGCTACCAGATTGCAAAGGATGGATAAGACTCTGCTATTTTTCACTTGACTTTGACAAAACTACCATACAAGCCATGTACTCTACAGAACTTTGTGATGGATGAGAGGCTTGTGGCCATTAAAACTTACTTAAGTGTGGCTTACTATTCAAACCAGAATCTCTTAAGGCAGTGAATTATTTGCTAATATCTTCAGTGTAATTAAAAAATTGATTTGTATATGGTGAATGTTATTTGAAGCTGTAGTCTTTGCAGATTTGCTCTAGTTCCTTTTAACCTGAATGCATATGCAGAAGTATCCTGCTTCCAGGAGAACCAATAACCTCCTTTAGGAGTCACCACAGAGATTTTTTTTTCCACAGTGATGTCCCCAGTTTTCTAAAATGTGTGGTTATTCCACATGTTTCTGCTCTGCTGGAAAGGGTCCCATTGCTCATTGGTATGGCAGCCTGAGAACTTTCTTCAGCACAGAAAATTTGGTTGTGACTGGTCTTTAAGTGGCTTGTCCTAGTGGACACAGAGGCAGCAGCCTGAAACAGATAGTGTACATCCGTGTTGATAACACAGCTGGTGATAAAGCCTCATCCTTGGCAGGCCCTTTGGAAGAAACTCTGCCCCTGTATAACTCCTTTTGAGCTCAGCACAGCATCAAACTTTACCACAGGCCAAAATAAGCAGGAACTTCAGTAATTAATGAAGACAGTATTGGTAAGTCTTCATTTTGTCATTTCCACTAAAGCTAATGAATTTTCTATCGATACTGATGGCCATAGGGTTATCTTCCTGTACACTTGAACTGTAACAGTATGTCTATTGTGCATATACATATAAAGAATTCATATTTGAATTTAAAAAAGGAAAAAATGTTAAAAATCTGTTTATCTTAGCTGAAGAGCAGTATCAGCTGGTCACACATGAAGGAAACTCACTTCTGATTCTGTTCACCTGACTTAGCCCATCTGGTTTTTTTTTGACCGAGCTGAATCCCTTGGACTAGAATAAATGGCAGGCTGCTGGGAGATTTTCTAAATGAGCCCTGGAAATCCTCGCTGAGTGATGGAAAGCTACTTCTGCCGGTGATCCATGCTTCCTGGCAGGAATTGCCATCCTCAGGTCTGAGAGAGCAAAGTGTTTGATGCTTAAAGCCATCTTTCCTGTGATTTTAATAAAAATCCTTGAAGCCTCAGGCACTCAAGGAAACCTTTCTCTGTGTTGACTTCATTCTGCATACGGTAAGCTGTAGTAAGGGAGTGGAACAGACAGAGGAGGAAGTGAAAAAAAAAAAAAAAGAGACGTTAATTCCTGCTTTACTTGCACCAGAAAGATTTGCAAGTCCATTTTTGAGTTCCTTGAAAACATTTGTTGGGACTCTGCGTGGGATCATGCTGAGAGCCCTTGTGCAGATGTTAAAGTGGCTCTTTTCTGCTAGTGATAAATGTATGCCGTGAACTTCTTAATTCATTCCTGTCAGACTCAGACATGCATTTGTCTATGCTAGTTTTAATGTAGGAATAGTCATTATCTTGCTTATCTTTGAAATTTGTCCTTGCCTTGAGTGCTGGGGTTTTTCTTACTTGTTCCCTTTACTGGTTCCCTTTTCTCCTCCTGTACTGATTCTCTGCATTTACTTTTAGTTATGCCAATTACCTGTGTGTGAACACTGAATTTATCATCATTGCAGAATACTTCCAAGGAAGTCCTGGGTTGCCAAGGTTTCTATCAAAGATCACGCTGCAATCTATACCTTTTGCAGAAGATCTTCTTCTCCCTATGATGCCATGCCAGGTTTTGAGCACAGAGCCCACTGCTGTTCTTTCCTTTCTCGGCTTGGGTTTACCTTTTGCTGTCCTAGTGCATTCTCATCAGATGATTTTGGCAAGTCTTTAGACCCACAAACAAGCATCACTGTCACAGCAAAGTGATGCTGACAAGAACTTCCTATGTTGCCTGTTTTCTCAGGAGTGTGGCCTTTGGATGCATCTCAACCAACACATAAGCAGAGCACGTCCTGTACTTTCCCTTAGCCACTGGTGACTCTCCAGCATCACTGCCCATGAGATTGCATGCATCCACCAGCAGCTAAATAATTCAATGGCTGCTGAGGGATATATTGGAAAAATTCAATTGGTCTTCTAAAAAGTGTATATTAATGAAGTGTGTCTATTTATGAAACCACTTTAATAGGCAGCAGGAGAATTGTTGAGAATTCTGCCAAGGGCAACGGGTACAATTTATACTGCTAACAGAGGATATTACTCACATCTAGAAGAATAAATTGGATATCACCAATGCACTGAATTACTCTCTTGAAATAGAGGTGGGGAATAGAAGAAAAAATAATATCCCAAAAGCATTAAAGAATCCATCAAAGAGTTTAGAGTTTTTATTAAAAACTGTAATCAAAGCTGGATCCCATTGTGCTCTCACTCTAGCTTAATGGCTGGCAATGCTCCTCTGATCTCAGAGGCATTGCTGAGAAGGGAGTCAGCACAGTCAGAAGCAGATTCTTTTTAGTCTCATTTTCTTAAGTTAAAAGTGAACTGAAGAGGAAAACCTATTTATTTAGCAAGATTGATGAGAAGAGGCTAGAGAAATGAAAGCAATATTCCCTCCTGTGTCCAGCTGTATTGCAGAACTGCAGGGATTAACCATGCCATCTCCAGGGACAGTCCCCTCCTCGTCACAGACGTGAGCCATTCTGGCAGCAGGGCACAGGAGAATTTGCACACTCTGTGCCTGCCTGTTTGCCCCATGCTACTGTGTGGCCTTCATTAAGTGGCACCACAGTGTTTATCAGGTCTCATCTTAGATGACAAGGGACTCAACAGTGGCCAAAGCTGAAGTTCAAATTTTTTTTGAAATGTTTTTAACTGCTTGGCACAGGCTAACGTTGTGTAAAGGGAGAGTATCCAAGGGAAAAGAAGGTGAAAGTTGCACCCCATGCTAGGGAGACATAAGAAAAAGTCAGCTCCTTTTCTGAAACTCACTGGGAGTTTTGTAATATTCCAGAAGGAGCAGAACTGAGTCCCTAATAAAAAACGTCAGCATCCCATCCTCTGAAAAAACCTCAACCATTAGAAATGTCTCACAATAACATTAAAGCCCCTAGGTTTTTCAAATGTTTAAACTTCTGGAAAATACAGCATAGCCTCTCCCATGTGCTGAGCATTGATGTGCCGGCTTTTGCTTACTGACTCCTCAGAAATTAAAGAAAATTGTGTAGGGAATGGACACAAATGAGTTAATTTCAAGTCTCTCACACAGAAGAGACGTGGTGTGTTTGTACAGTAACCAACATGTTGCTTTTCTGTATAAGTCAGCAGTGTGTGGATTTTTCTCTTGTGCTGCATGTGCTGTTTACTGACTCATTTTAATTGTCTTTCCACAGAGGATAACGGTGTGCTTGCTATCTGTAGCCACTGAACTCAGACTTAGCCCTGCCTCTTCCAGGACTTTTCCCTGCCTGAATGACACAGGAGCAAGGAGAGCCATTTTGGACACAAGAAACAAAGGTGCAGAGAGGGATTCAACAGGGGCAAAAAGGCAGTCACCTAAGATGGTTTTTCTCCCCTTATATGGATTTTCTGATCCTCATGCAGCCCAGAGGCCTCATACAATCTCATACAATGAATGCACAGGGCATGCAGCTGGATGACCTTTTTTTCTGGAGAACTAATGCTGATCAAAGTTCAAGCTCCTGGAAGGTCCAGCGGGATGATGTAAGCTGCTAGATCAGAGCATCTTGCCTTCATGTATTTCATCACTTTACCAGGGCCAGCTAGCACTCTGCTGAGAAATTCCTGTGCTTGTCTGGCTGGCAGGTAGAATGCTCCAGGTCTGTGCCCAACCACCTCGTTGTGGAGGACACAAAAATTTACAAAATTTGATGGAGCTTGCTCCATGACATTTGGCTTCATCCTGCAGCAGAGGGGCCACAGACAGTGTTTGCTTGAGGACTGCCAGAAGGATGTGGGGGAATGTAGTTTCAGGGCAGTTTTCAGTGGCTACAGTCTTGCCTGCCTCCTCCTCACAGCTGCACTCTCCTGCCTCTCCTCAGACCAGCATAAACACTCCCTTGCTTCCATGGTGAGCTGGAACAGAGGGCTAATGAAGGCAAAAAAAGTATCACTCTCCAAATTATTAATTTTATCTGTACCAGCTCTCCAAATGATCTCACCATAAGTGTACAGGGACCTCCAGCCACCTCAAGTGAAGGGTGGGAAGAGGAGTGAAACCTCCAGATCATAGTCTTGGCCTAAGATGTTGTGTGTAATGTACTTAAGCCATGGATAAGGTCCCAGCACTCGTCTACCACTTCTCTTTACAATGCTGATATGAAAAGCAATTGTTTCTTAGTTCTGCTTCCAAAACAAGAAGTGGGCCTTTCAGTTTCTGTAAATAAAAACCTGCCCTTCCTACAATAAGCCATCATAACCCAAGGTTTAATTCTGGAAGAGTGGCTTTCTCAAGGTTTAAAAGATTAAAAAAATACTTTAGTGGATCTCACCACATAGTGGTCACTAATGAAGCAGGGAACTTATAAAAAACTGTGGACATAGAAACATGGTTTGTCCTGGAGGGGCTGAGTGGTCCCATACAAGTGAGTAACTTGTGATAGGTACAGTAAACTCGTTTAATATACAACATTCTTCATTCCATATTTGCACAAGGCTTTACCAATGAAACCTCATTCTCTGTTGCTGCATAAGTGATACCATAACATGACATAGAGCAGCTGAACAGGAAAAGTGAGGAAGTTTCCTGCAGAAATCAGGCAGATGGATCCAGGGCCCTGCCTACTTTTCATTGGACTGCCACTGGAAGGCAAGTGTCTGTACAGAATTCACCAAAGCTTTTCCAGCTGAGAACTTCAAGTGGGTCAGGCATCCCTGCAGGACAGCTTGATAAGCTGAACATACCATTCAAATTTTACCCACAAAAGTAAAAGCTTTCAGATTCTTCCCCTGAGAGGAACTTCAGGTGATGCCTGGTTGGCAGCCCTCTAGAAGTTAACCTTAGAAGCCCTAAAATCTCCAATTCCACAAGCAGTACATCTGTAAAGCATGCCTATTATTCACTGCTGTGCTACTCCAGCTGAATTCCAAAGCAGCTCTCTAACTGGTGCAAAATCTGACTAATGAAGTGCTAAATCAAGCCCAGCAAGTAGAAGGATTCAATTCTTTTTTAGTTCAAAGCTTTTGCAATTAAGGATAATTATGATCCAATATTTAAACTACTTCTGTTTCAGTTTTCCTGCAGACGAGATTTGGGTTTTGCACACATAATACTGTTTCGTTTCAGTAAATATTTCAGTAATAGTATAAGTGGTCTATTATCATGTAGTAAAAATCTGTTGCAACGTTTATTTACTAATAGCTCTGAACTATTCAGAAATGGCCAAAAAAAAAAAAAAACCAAAACCAGCAGCCCAGTCTGGAAATGCATGAATGGGTTTGCAAGAGCACTGTTTGCTTTTTCCCTGTAAGCTTCTATTGCTGCAGGGAAATTTGATTTATGAAGCCCTGACTCCATGTCTGCTTCAGACCCTGGCCTGTTGCTTAATTTAGCAACAAGGCATCGGCTGTGGATTGGCTGCCTTGGAGCAGCACAGCAGTTGGGCTCACTCTCGCTTTCCCTTGTGTAAGGTCACTTTCTCCACCAGCTTGAACGTGTGATGTGCTGCATACAAATAGACAGGAAAAGGCAAAAGCCTGTTGTGAAAACTGTCTGGCTCTCTGGTGCTCATCAGCAACATTCAGCCCGTAGCAGCTGAAATGACACTGCCTTACTCCTCCCACCTTATACCTTAAGCCTCCCTTCAGCCCTACTCTGTTTCTGCAAGGGTTTTCCTCCAACCCCCTGGGCTTCTTGTTTGCTTTGTTATTTTCTAGCACCTTTATCCAAGAGGCTTTATTTTGCAGACATTTTGGAGTGGTGACAGACCATCTGAGCTCCAGACTGTTCAGTTCAATAGACCAAAAGGAAGGTGACGTGACAGCTGGAGTAAGTATCATACCATTTAACACACATAGTGGGAGGCGAGGGACTCTTAAGTCTTACGACTTCACATGCTGACTGGCCGGAAGATGGAGGTGTAATAGGTAAAAAACAACTAACAGGAGTCCTAAAGGGTTCAGCACCTAAATTTTTGCTTTATTTTTTTTCCAGGCATGTCTCTGTGTTTTCAGAACATGAAGTAAATTTCCTTTCTATTTTTACCTTCTAGCCCCTTAAGTGTATATTCTTTATAACTCAGTTTAGATCTGGAAGAGCTGCAGTTGCTCCTGCAGGAATCAAATGGAGGACATGGTCCATTGTAAAAATTTGCATTTATCAGATGTCAAAGAACAGAGATAAAGCAATTTTTAATGCCCTCTTCCAGCAAGTGCAGAGCTTATGCCTCTAAAAGTTGCTGACCACTTTGGTTGGATTAACCCTTCATTATTGACTTCAGGAGGTGTTCTACTTGACTCTGCACCATGAACCATATTGGATATACATATTGCCATGGATGAAAGATTTATAGAGCTTCCTAAGCAAAGCAGAGACATTCTACCACCATGAGGCAGTCGTTCTGCCAAGCAGCAAGCTTATTCAAGCAAAGAATAAGTCTCAAGAACCCTTTCTAATGAAATTTTTCACAGAATCTAAATATAGACATTTCTGTCAGTTCCCTCATTAATAAATCACAAAGAAGAAAACACAATTGCTGTTTACACAGGAGACAAACCAAATAATCTAACCTTTATTTAGCATTGGTTTCTGCTATGACTTTTTTCATAGTTGACCTTTTCTACTTCAAGAGAGATCTTTATAAAGAATTAGCAGGGATGGGGGGGAGGAAGAAATGAAATTATCTTACTGGAGTGATAATTAAGTAAGACAAGGGCCATGAAAATAATATATTTTCAAAGGTCTGGGCACACTCAGTCGCCTTGGGCAACAGGACAACATAAGTGATGCTCTGCCCCTCCTACAGCCCTTCCTGTCCCTGACATCAGCACATCACTGTCATTAAAAGTGTCATAAAAAATAGACGGGGCTGATGGGCTGGCTGAGAGGAGCTGTGACAGCTGCTTCGCATGTGTCACTGGGTTTTATCACTCCATTACAGGATAATGATAATGATTAGCCTTGCCTTGCTCTCAGAATGGAAAGAGGTATTTTTGATGAAAGGAACTAAAAACTTGGTTTGGGCATCATGGCAAGATTTCAAGAATCAACAGCGTCTGTCAGCGCAAATCTGAGTAGTTATTCTAATCTGCATTCCAACGACACCCGGATGGCAAGGGTATGAGACAGCCCCTGACCTGAAGGGCTAATAGATTTAAAGAGAAAAGGGACATGGTGTGGAAGAGGAGGCAATTTTTGGGTATGTTAATGTATAGTACTGACTGAAACACATGCATATATGCATGGCCATTTTGGACACAAATGTGGGGCAAGCCAGTTTCTAGCACTGCCTGCCAAGCAGCTCTTGCTTGTGGGACACTGAGCTACCTTGTACTCATGCCAGGTTGGTTTCCCACTCAGCAGGTGACGTGACAACTCATGCAGGTTCTCTGAACTGTACAACAAGCACCAAACTCCTCCTGTTACCTGTATGTGAAACCTGGGTATCCTGAGTTAGCTCCTCTGACTTGGTCTTTACTCTTCTTAAGGACAGGGTTTTGTTCTGGGCTGAAAGCATCAGAAAATGAGTCAAAGGTTCTGGGTCAGCTGCAGACTTCCTTGTTGATGCTAAGGATTTAACACAAGAGACATACACAAGGACCTAATTGCACAGATAATCTCAGTTCCTGTATTTTCTGAGAACTCAAAATTTCAGTCGTCATGCTCATTAATATAGTGTTTTAGGCTCTTAAACAAATGTGATATGTTCCAGATAGTTGTATCTGGTAACCATACATACTGGTAGGTATTCTCACAGTTTCTAGCCTTCCTCTTCACTCTTCCTCTTACAAAGGAAGTAGAAATCTGACTGCAAACACACCAACACTGAGTGATCTGAAAGTATCTGTTACACCAACAAGTATTTTGTGGCTCGTCTGGGGCCAGGGTGTACCATCTTTATTTAATTCTGAGTGTTTCTCGCTCAGGAGACAGTCCAAATATAATTAGTTTTTCCTCTGATGTAAGCATAGGGGAAACAGACTCATGGCTTTAATGAGGTATCCCTTTCTATGGAGATGAAAATGGAAGTTCTCAGCAAAGCAAGCACATTAAACTGTATCGTGGGACCATGGGTTCTGAAAATTGTTCAAATCACATTCTCAGCTTTCCTCACAGGGTATTAGTGTAGGCTACTTTTTCCACAGCAATTATCTCTAAACAAGCTTTAATTTTTCCTACTTTTGGAATTTAGTTTCTTATTTCAGTGAGACGTTCCTTGGACATGAAGGATTTTTCTTGTCTTGTGACTCTTCAAGAGAAGATGCACATGTTGCACATGCAACAAAGCCATGGATTTCTAATGACTTTTTGGAACAAAACAAAGCCAGTAAAAAAAGCAGACAGAAAGATGTCTTTCCCTTTAATCAAATGGGCCCCAAATCTGAGATTGCTCTGTGGTGCAAGAGACTCAGCTGTGCCATTGTCAGAGGAAAATGTGACTTGACGTTTGTTCACCTCCCTTGCCACTCGGTGGTTGTTCTGTACTGCTCCTCAGCTGGAGCCCTGTCGTGCTGTGTCAGCCAACACTTCACTGACAGCAGGGATCAAGAGCAAGATGGACTCTGTGCCCTGTGGTTCTATCACTTACTGGCATGCAGGCCAGGAGAACCTCCAACTCTTATCTGGCCTCATTCAAACCAGGTGTCAGGGATGACTGAACCACCTGCTGATCTTGGGACAACGAGTATTGTATCTCAGCACGTGCAAATGGAGTCTTCTTCATTTTGTAGAGTAAGTTATTACTCCAGAAGAACTTTAATCTCTGTCTCCCAGACTCCTACATGTATTCCAGGGTTGATATGTTACATAAACTCCATATATAGGCCATAGCCAGTGAAGTCTAAGGTGTCATCTCTTCTGAAAGGTTCATTTCTTAGCAAAGCTGACCCACTCCTTTCCAGCCAAGAGAGAACTGTGGGTGGGCCAAGCCATGAAGCAGGTAACTTGTGAGAAGGAGAATATCACAACTTTAAAATACACTAGCAGTACAAGATCCTAGAAAGACCTGTCTGTGATCTACATGGTGAGTGAAGGATCTGGCTACATGCTGCCTGGTATCAGTGGAAGCAGAAGCAGTCATTCCTCTGTGGGTGTGTAACGAAGTCAAATATAGTTTGGGAGTAATCCAAAGATATCAAGGTAATTGCTCAGTGCTACGTCTGCATGCTGTGCAGAGGAAGGAAATGGCAATTTCATTAAGCTTTTAGTGCAAACAACACACCTCTTTGTCTTGCTTAGTTCCTACATGTTCCTCATGATTTGTTGCCTTCATATTTCATTTGTATAAACGGAACTGTCATTTTGCAAAGGGGACACTGGCTTTCATTTTACAATCAGTAACATTATTTAGTACATCCTGGTTTTACTCATAACAAGACAGAATGTATGTGGTACTCATAATTGGCCTTTTGGCTTACAAGGTAAAGGTATGAAGTGCAAAAATATGGTACTTTATGAGTTCTGGATTGTAGTAGTCTTCAAAAAGCATCAGCAAAAAAACAGCACGATATTCTGACCTATAATTACTTGAACAATATAATTTGTGGTAGAAGCACAGAACATTTTGCAACACAGTGACATTTTAATACCTGCAGATAAATTCCTTTAGGTACTCTTTGAGAAGCATCATTTTTAACAGCCAGACTCTCCCACTGGCAGAGTAGGCAGATGGCTCTGCCCCACGGAGACGTAGAGGAGGAGTCACAGCAGGCAGCAGAGGGACAGCCTGCACATTTGGACAGTCTGCTTGGTTCAAGAGCCATGTAAACACCTCCACTCTTTCATCCCCTCCCTGCCACCCTCATTTAAGAGAATACAGCTCTGGTTTAAGTCCCAGCTGCTGCTTGAAGGCTCACTGGAGTATTTTTAACCTGTACAGGCACCAGGAACGACCCAGCTCCTTCTGGTCCATGGTGTTCCTCTACAGCACCGGATCCTTTGCTCTCCCTTCCAGGCTGATTATCTCAGGGTGTCCCTACCTGCCCGAGCTCTTCTCTCCCCTCCTCTCTGTGCTGCACACCTGCAGTTATTCCAAGTCTTTGCTTCCTCCATGAAGTGTCTCCTTCAGCCCTTTGCTGAGTTACTCCTGCCAAAGCATGCGAGGGTTTCAAGATCACCTTGACTTTTGAGCAACGCTGACACTCCGTGTCTGGCATTTACTTCATCTTCTCCTGCAATGGCAGCCCCACTGTATTTGTTTAGAGAGGCAGAGAAAAGCCTAAAGCAAAACTGCAAAAGCTGCCTCAGGGATTCCCAGGGCCTGTTAAAGTGGGTGGAACCAGGCAAAGCTATCTCCTAGACATTTCAAAAACCTGCTAAAGTGCCCAATCTGTCATGATTTCATGCACTTACACTGTCAAGAAGAGCATCAGGAGAGAAATGATTTTCTAACCTGAGAATATTTTTAGTTTCCAATCTGAGCGTTTTGGCATTCAGAATTGTAACTGCATGGAACGGGCTGCAATTTCCCTTTTCCCTGTGCTGATGTGATTTCTTGCTTCTTAAATCTTCCTAACAATTTTTAACGGAAACTGCATATTTTTCGTGTTTTTGGGCACATAAAGGGGAATCTTTTGATGCTTTCTAAGATTAGTCAAAATTTATATGTGTTGCATGTTAATAAAATTTGGTTATGAAATGGTGAATTTCAGTGAGAAGAAGACCTTTGCAAAAGACTTTTTTGCTAAAAACTCTTCAATTGCTTACAGAGATGGTTAGTATTTCAATGTTCAAAGAACGATGAAAAGAGAAAAGAAAATAATATCCCTTCTTTGACCATCTCTACTACTTGCTGTAGGAAATTTTTAGTGACGAGCACATGAAATTTGACTTGGAAAACAAAATGTCTCTATGTGCTTCACCTATGCAGTTAGCACCACATCAGTGCTGGGGGCTTGGCTGGCTGACTTCAGAACTGGCCTCTTGATTGGAAATTTGCCTTGTACCTAAATACCTTACAAGGCAATTTTGAGAAGAAGGTCTAAATTGTTTTGTTTGGGTTTTTTTGTTTTAATTTTTCCTCAAAGTGATTCCCAGGCTGTGGTTCCACAATCCTTGATGCCATAGCTGTATAAATAGGAACAAGCTAAATGAACTTCAACTGGATTGAATGTTTACATGTGGTTGTGGCATTTTAAATCTGATTTACAATTGATAGTTCCTTCAAAATTAGACTTAATTAATTCCAGCCAAACTAGTTTAAAACTAAACAATCTCATAGCGAGACACAACTGTTTAACCAAATGAGTAAAATTATGCCTTAATGAGGCTGTTGGTCCATGATAGGTTTTCCTAGATACCAAACATGGGTAGAGAGAATCTCAGAAAAGCTGGTTATGCCAACCATGAGGTACCTGGATCGTTGTTCTGACCCCTTTCAGCCTTTCTTAGCACAGCCACCCCACTGCCTTTTCTCAGCTAACCCTGTGCCGTAGACACAGAGCTGTAGAACAGCTCCAGGCCAGAGGCACTCTTTAGGCCAGCTTCAGTGCACTGCAGATGAAGAGGAGGTGGGTTCAGGCACAGCCAGAGAACACCTTCTGCAGCCACCAGAGCCTCTGTGACCAGCTGGGTGGGGAGGTTTGGACACCCACCCCTCTGCACCTCTGTACGGGATGTTCGCAGCCCTGGCTGGCCATTTGCCCTCCTTTGGTGCAGCTGGGGCAGAGCCAGACCTCCACACTTTGATCAGATGAATTCCAGCTGGTGGGTCTTCAGGGGCACTGGGGAAAGGAATGAAATGGGGGATTTCATGTGTTGTTTCTATTGTATTTCAATTCCTTTAGCCCAAAGAATGTGAAGATGTTTTGTGAAGTCCTACATCACTGTGAGCAAATGAAATAGAAACAACAAGGATGTGTCTGATTGCGAGTTCTAAAGGAAACTGGAATGTTTCCAGTCATATTAGATTTAATCTAATCTAGCTTTTTCCTTTATTTTTTTTTCCCCAAAAGCTAGCAGGCCATGTTCCTTTTTCATACTTTAAAGTGAAAATAAATCACTGCTGAAATGCATAACACTTGTGAGCATTCACCTGCAGGAAGTCCATAACCCTGGCACTGACAAGCAATATATTAAAGCATGATGTTGAAGATGAAAGTAAGGCAATGGATGCTAAATAATCACAGACGCAATCTGCAAGAGGGGCTCCAGTCTTTATGAATGAACACCCTGTTGCCAGCCTCCCATCTCTAGGCATAATAAGGGATACAAAAAAGGACATATTACTTCTTTAACTTTTTTACTTTGTCAGGTATAAGGCTTTAACTTTTCCTCCATATCAGTGGCCTGTTATTTTTTTGGCTTTGCACCAGAGTCTATTACAACAGAAGAAGGAAAACCTTTCAATCCTAAAGGTCCACAGGGAAAAAGATCTTGGTTTGATCCCATTTTCCTTTTAACATAAATTGCATGTTCAGTTTTTATAGGCAGAGGGCCAAAAAGCCAAATAACAGCTTCCACCATGAGCATGACTAGGGCCAAGCAGCAGAATTTAAGGCCGTCTTGTTCTTAGTGTTTCTGGCACTGAAAATCCCTGCCTCTGGCTCAGTCCTTCTCTTACCATCTTGGATGTGTTACAGAATAACCCTGTGCATCTCAAAGTGCAGAATGAAACAAGGGTGTAGGTGCCTGCAGAGCTTGAGATTATCTACACAGACAGAGCAGTTTGTAAATACTGCAGTGCATCCTCACTGCTCTTCTGCTGTCTCTTCCCCTTAGCTCTTAAGCGGCACCAACCTCAGTCTCTGACTCAGAAATGGCAGTGAAGACTCGATACACTTATTTTTTAATCTGAAAATGTTTTTTCTTACCCTTTGCATGTTCCAGCAAATATAACCACTCCGCTCAAAAAAAAAAAAAAAGGCAAGTCATTTTAAGGAGAACATGCAGGAAAAGGAAGGACATTTTCATTTGGTTAGCTCTCAGTACAAAAGGGATTTGGTTTCCGTCAGTGGTACAATACAAACTGAGCCAAATAATCAGTTCTTCACACTTCTGAAGGAGTTGGGCTTAAGTTCATAAATTGGTGTGATCCCAGTTAGAGAGAAGAATCCTGATACAAGATAGCCCAGGACAGCAGACCATGAAGATGGTAGGCTGGAGATGGGAATAAAAAGTATCAGTGGAATAAAATGGCTATGGTTCCTTCTCCCCAGAACTGACCTGAGAATCCCAGAGTCTGCTGTGATTGCTCTCAGGGCCTTGATGAGAACAAGAAGATGCCCTGTCATTGCCCTGCTCATGCTGGAGATCTCTTTGCTCACAGATCAGCTCACCACAGTGCCCAGGCAGGTTTGGAGGACCCTATGCCTCAGCCTGTGTTTTCAAAACAGGACAGAACTGGACCATTTACAAAAGGCCTGAGTTCACCTTGGTGTGCCACAACCACAACTTCTAATGCAAGCAGGAACAAGCTCATTCAGGGCTGCGTTTTTTTCTTCTCAGCATATTTTGGGTATACTTATTACAGGATAAGCTCTTTTTGCTGCCATAAGCATTATAATAATTTAATCAGCTTGTCATCTACTGAATTATTTCCTTCCTTCTACCAACACTATCATTCTTAGTTCCAAATTTGTTAGAAAAGCAATTAACCACAAACTTCATTTAGCTAACTAAAATGAGATGAGATCTTTTTATTTGTTTGCGTTTGTTACTGCAATAGTAGCACCAATTTTGCTGGTTTGTTTTAGCAATGACTTAAGGGGAAGCAAACAAATTATTTTAAACATGTAATAAATACCTAGAGAGAAATAACAATAATTACACTTTCAATGTCAAATAAGTTTTACCTACCCTTATCCTGTGTTTCACAATTTTATGATGTTTCCATTTTTAAAAACTGCTTTTAAAATAAATGTTGGTAAGTGTTCCCCAGAAAATAATGTGTTTGACAGCATTTCTTTTCTTCTGTGCATGAATGGCTTAGGGACAACTGTTGAGTTTTCAGCTATAAATGCAAATGTGAACCTAACCCAGTTTACAGTTTGAATGTGTGCTATTTGCTCCAGCTGTTCCGTGTTTGCAAGGTGGTCTAATTCAATCCCCTCCATCAAATGACACTGTTTAAATTCTCTGGTTGTCTGGAAAAAAACTCTGAAAGGTGAAGAAAATAAACCAATTTCAAGATAGACAAATACTGGTTTTTGGGTTAGATATGCAGGGAAACCACTGCCTGTCCAAAATTTTCATAGGGTTTTTGAACACCACATTTAGAGAACAGAAAGAGAACAGGATTCTTGATCCCAGTGAGATTTCTGTCGCCTGGGGGAGAGTGGACAGGGGAGGTTTGGGGGCCATCTTCTACACCTTCTGTGGAGCTACAGGCCTCTTTTTCTTCCTGGCCACTGTACCAGGGAGAAGTACATTTTATTTTCATGCCAGGAGTATGATTACTGTCAGAGCTCCCATGCTGCTTGCAGTACACAGTCAGGGACTGAAGGCATTCCCTGTGGGAATAGGTATCTCAGCCTACTTATGTTTTGCAGGCTGAGAAATCCCGGTAGCAGAGCAGGCCGGAATGGTGAAAAATCAGTCCTGGGCTGGTGAGGCTCAATGTAAAAGGCACTTACTTGCTGGAGATGGGAATGTAGTGGCAGGCTTTAAAGGAAAATTGTGAACTGCATGATCTTTTGGGGAGGGAACAGTGCTCTTCCTGGCTGTGCTTGTCTGACATCCGCCGCTTGTCAGATGATCTGTAATGTCACAATATGGCCATGTGGGAGCAGCGCCAAGGCTGGCAGAAGGGGTCTAACATACAGAGCATGGATCCTCCTCTGAACCTGCCCCAGGTTCCCTGAGGTTTTGATTGATGCTCATCCCAAATTGTTTCATCATTTTGTTTACCTTTTCGGCTTGGAGCCGCTAATGCTATTGCCACAGCACTGCACATCTCGAGCTGAACACACCTCCAGTTCCCCTAGCATATCAGTTGAATTATGTAGGTCTCTGTCACTGTGGAGAATTTGTCTTGGGCCAGAGAGCCTGTTTATTTGAAATGCTGCTGCATCTGTGCTCAGTTCACATTAGGGTTGTGCAACCAATAAAAAAAAAATACATGCAAATTGCTCTAAGTGCCAGTTTGGAAGCATAAATGAAATCTGGTTACATGCATTGTCAGATGGATAGGCTCTGCTGCAGGAAAGAATAACTTTCATTTTATGGCAGTATTTGCTTATGAATCTATTGGGAGACTATTTCTTTGTTGCACAGGCTTTACCAGCAGCCTTGTGAAGCTTTGGCATTCCCAATGTTCTTAATCTTTCTGGTCAAGCATGGTGACAAGCCAGGACGTGGGAGTATGAGTTTCTGTTTTGAGCTCTGCACAGGTACAAAGGCACAACCTCACCCAACTGCAGCCGGATCAGCTGCAGAAGTGGGTAAATTCTATTTCCTTTGCCCTTCTCTTTGTCTGATGTGCCTTTAAACATTTGGAGTCAGGAGCAGTCTCCAAAGGTGCATCCCTGCCACACCTTTGCAGTGGAGAGGGGAGGGAGATAGCCAAGTTGCCCTGAAGAAGCAGCATTAAGCAGCTCAGCCCAGTCAGTGCCAAGTCCCACACCCTGCCTGGCACCGTGTAGCCAGAAGCACAGAGCTTCCGCAGCTCACATCTTGCCAGCAAGGATCTCATCTAGTTCAGTTAACTCGACATTCTGCAGTGTGCACACACCTTTCCTACATTTCTGCAGCCCGGTGACACAAAAGGGTGACGTTTTACAGTGGCTTTGTGATGTGGGGATCAAGCTCCTCCAGGATACCATAGTCTGCTTTAATATAATTGAGGTCACTTTCAAGCAATGTGACAAGCTACAGTTTGTCTCATCAATACAGGCAGTTTAAAGGCTTTGAAGGCTGCACAATAAGACTGCAGAATCAGTTACCCCTTTTTGGCAGCTGTTCTAATAGAAGGTAAAAAATGACTGTCCTTGGCAAGCCTCTTTCCTAGCACTCAGAAACATGCCCCAACCTCAAAATAGCCCACAATAAAATAAAAAGAGCAACCAAAAAACCCCATTTTCAGTAACCAGCAAGGTTTCCTCATCAAGACCTTGCTTCAACAACAGCCAGCATTAAGGCAAGGAAGGCAATGGGATGAAGAGAAGTAAAAATTGTCTGCAGGAAGCCAGCCCATCCTGTGAAGGGATGCTCCCTGCTTCCTTCTCCACAGCTTGTTTCTCCTCACAGGCTACCGTATGGCTTAGCAACTCTGCAAATGCTGAGACAAGTGTGCTGGGGAGCAAAGAAATGTTTCCTTATAGCCATGCCAGGCTGTCACTCCTCTGCCTCCCCCACTGTTAGGAGCTGCTAGACTCTCTCAGCCATCTGGTGCAGGATTTGAAATTTCCTGCTGCTAACCCTGGCCAGTCCTGGCATTGCTGTGCACTTGGTGTATGGAGATGAGACAGGTTTTGAAGTGTTTCTACAAAGCTGGAAAAGCTGTGGGAAGGCTGGAGGAAAATGAGTGGGAAGGTGTGAGCTGGAAACAAGACAAACTGGTGATGGAGGCCTCAGCACACATTTGCCTTCTGTGGGGGATAAAGGAAAGGGCTTTGCCCTTAGACTTTAGCAGTCCTGGGACACAGCCACGGCAGAATAAATTGTACATGACATGCTCCTCTTTATTCCCTGCTGGGGAATGGAAATGCAGAGAGATTTCCAGAGAAGCACAAGGACTTCAAGCCCTTTGGATGAGGAAGGGTCTGAGAAGCCATCTGCCTCAGTTTCCTCTGCCAGCTCCTCACTGTGGGACGCCACTCATACGTGACAGTTGGGAAGCTAAAGAAATCCTTGTGAGGTGTATTTAGACCAGTGTGCCAGCAACTGGGATCAGGACCAAGCTGTGCCTGCATAGTCTGCATGGACAAGAGAGGAAGTCATTGCTGCTCTTGTGGCTCTCCCTGCTGGGATCTGCTCTGACCCCAAGTTACTCTGGTTTGCTAATGCAAAGAGCTGTAAGGCAAGTCTTAGACTGCTTTGTTTATGCTCTTTTTTGATCCCACTGCCATTCAGGAACCTATCACACTGAATGCATGATTCATCAGGCCATGTTAGAAGATGTAGTTCTCCCATAGACTCAATGCTAGCAGTGCTAGCAAAAGCACAGAACACCCTGACAGGTAGGGAACACCCACAGCTGTCCCAAATCAGGCTCTGTGATCGCAAACTGATTACTCATGACTGTGCACATGTCCCTGCTAGTCACTGGGATGAGTTTTGAGACAGTCCTAGAAAGCCCTGCAGATTCCCATTTTTAAAGTACTATTCAAAAAAAGAAAAAAAAAAAAGGAAAAGTGCCATAACTTCAGTAGGTGTTTCACCCGGGTAAGAGTCTCACAAGTATGTGGCCTCTGGCTGGGTGAAATGGGTGTATTAGGCGATCCTTAGCCAACATGAATACCCAAAATAGATATTGCCTTGAGTGAAATATGGACTGGGTTTTCTTCTGAACATTATTACTTTGCAGATACAGTTTCCATGCAAAGTGACCTGACTTTTCCCTGGTAAGAATGACAGGATGTCAAACAGTTATTTAATTATCGGTATTTGAATTTTGAAAATATGTTAGCTCCAGATGAAAGGAGAGATATCTTAGGGTTTAGAGAAAAACCTTCAGTTCTCCAGTTTTAAGCAACTCTCTCAAATATGTACTCTAATAGTTGCAGTGTGTGTGGCAGGTGTAACAGTACTAGTGCAGGACTTCAAAGGAAAATATCCCATCTTTCCACAGGCCAGCATGCAACTGCTTGAAAATAATGAGCTGCAGGTATTATTTTCTATTTCCCAGTGAATAGTTGCTGAAATTATTTACAGTCTTCCCACAGTTCCGATTAGTTTCCTGTGTGCCCTTACAGGCTTTCTCTATGTGCAAGGCATTTTATTCCTGTGTCTCCACACAGAGAAGAGAATTTATTGGCACAAGCTGGCACAGCCAAATTGACTTTAGCTACCTGCAATGATTTTAAGTCGCAATAACTGAGGGTGCTTCTCACACTACATGCACCACCCAACTGTGTGCCCTGAAATTTGACTAGAGTGCCCATTAATTTGGATACTGTTTCGGTGAGGGTCTAACAAACATACTACCTTGGTCTTGTTCAGGGCAAAATCACATGGACTTCAATGTCAATTCACTTTCTGAACAGGGAACAGATAGATAACATCTGCCCCAGTAAAGATGCAGCTACACTGCGGTGAGGAAGGTTAATGGTGGTGGTGATGAAGATGATAGTGATGGTGATGACCATGGTGATGTTCCCCAGATGTTGCTCGATGTCCTTACCTCACTACTTAAAGAAGTGAGTTCCATTTTGCAGGCTAAATGCTGAACACAGCAGTCTACACTGCCACGGTCTTCAGATTGCCCTTAAGCTTACAGGCTTTTGGGAAGTGGAAGAGCTTCAGAGAAGCTGTCAGTGCTCCTGTCATCAGCTGGCAGTCATCAAAGGAGCACTATAACCATGGACACAACAAGGAGCAGCTTGGACCATAAGCAAGCTGTCTAGATACTGATTTTCTCAAAGAAAACAGTTTTGTTTGGATGCGTGCACAGCCTGCTGCTCTTTCGCTCTTCAGAGCACCAAAATCATGACATTTTCACCTAAACATCCACCTGAACTCACCCTGAGAAACAGAAAGCCTTGTGCCCCAAGCAGGGCCTGTTTCCTTTTCCCCCTACAACATACAATGGCCACAAGAGCTACAAAGGTTATGCCTTTAGCATTTTTTCCCCCAAATCAATGACTACATAAAAAGAACACTTCTGACTGATCAAACCAAGACTGTCATTTTCACAAGTCTGTCTACCAACAGAGACTAACACAGATGAGCAGACAGACTTGACTATATTTAAATTAATTAGTACTTTATTTATAATTAAATTCAGGAAAAATGGAACCATATACAACAAGAATTATATACATGAAGGAAAAAGTCTTTATATCACCTAACCCCCAAAATCCACCTGAGTCTGTGCTGAGAAATAGAAGTACTCATGTATAAATGGGATGATAGTCTTTGTGAGTGAGTTCGGTCCTGCAAGCTGGGCGAAAGCTGGCAGTCTCAAGGGCAGCAGAGAGGCACTGACTGCAGAACACATGGCCCCAACAGGGTTGACAAAATCAGTCATTCACTTTGTACAATCTGAAAGTAAGGAAATCACAATGTGTATTGGGAGGAAAGAATTCGAGTTTGCTGCTCTATTGGCACCAGGCCAATAGGACTTGGGGTATCTGGAATCGGTCTGTTACTGTTAGAACAATGAGGGACCCACAGATCTGTCAGCGCCATCTTGGCAAAGGTTTCTTCCTCTACCTTCACCACCAAGAAGTAACTTTGGAGCTTCAAAGCAAGGGCTATGCTTCAAGCCAGCTGCACACAGCATCCCAAATTAGCTGAGTTGCACAGCTCCCTCTCTGTTCCGTTTCCTGTCCCACAAAGCAGAAAGAATGACAGCATGTGGATCCTCACCTCTGAGCTGTCATCCACCCAAACCGGAGAACTGCTAGGACCTGCTGGCCATGCACTACAGAGAACAGAACCAGAAGAGAACAGAACCAGAAGAACATGTAGGTATTCATTTTATTGTGCATTGAGGGTTACGGATAAACAAAATGCCAGAAATTGAAACATTCCCTATTCTGATTTAGCAACATCCCAGCCCAGAAACAGAATGCTTCCAAGAACTTTCATGTTCGGCGAGCATTTCACCATATCTCAAGCCACAGTGTAAGATTCGATCATGACTTCATGAACAGAGAAGAGAGGTTTTTGCTGGATGGCTCTGCCCCACAGAGATGTGGAGGAGGAGTCACAGCAGGCAGCAGAGGGACAGCCTGCACATTTGGACAGTCTGCTTGGTTCAAGAGCCATGTAAACACCTCCACTCTTTCATCCCCTCCCTGACATCCTCATTTTAGAGAATACAGCTCTGGTTTAAGTCCCAGCTGCTGCTTGAAGGCTCACTGGAGTATTTTTAACCTGTACAGGCACCAGAACGACCCAGCTCCTTCTGGTCCATGGTGTTCCTCTACAGCACCGGATCCTTTGCTCTCCCTTCCAGGCTGATTACCTCAGGGTGTCCCTACCTGCCCAAGCTCTTCTCTCCCCTCCTCTCTGTGCTGCACACCTGCAGTTATTCCAAGTCTTTGCTTCCTCCATGAAGTGTCTCCTTCAGCCCTTTGCTGAGTTACTCCTGCCAAAGCATGCGAGATTTTCAAGATCACCTTGACTTTTGAGCAACGCTGACACTCCGTGTCTGGCATTTACTTCATCTTCTCCTGCAATGGCAGCCCCCCTGTATTTGTTTAGAGAGGCAGAGAAAAGCCTAAAGCAAAACTGCAAAAGCTGCCTCAGGGATTCCCAGGGCCTGTTAAAGTGGGTGGAACCAGGCAAAGCTATCTCCTAGACATTTCAAAAACCTGCTAAAGTGCCCAATCTGTCATGATTTCATGCACTTACACTGTCAAGAAGAGCATCAGGAGAGAAATGATTCTCTAACCTGAGAATATTTTTAGTTTCCAATCTGAGCGTTTTGGCATTCAGAATTGTAACTGCATGGAACGGGCTGCAATTTCCCTTTTCCCTGTGCTGATGTGATTTCTTGCTTCTTAAATCTTCCTAACAATTTTTAACGGAAACTGCATATTTTTCGTGTTTTTGGGCACATAAAGGGGAATCTTTTGATGCTTTCTAAGATTAGTCAAAATTTATATGTGTTGCATGTTAATAAAATTTGGTTATGAAATGGTGAATTTCAGTGAGAAGAAGACCTTTGCAAAAGACTTTTTTGCTCAAAGCTCTTCAATTGCTTACAGAGATGATTAGTATTTCAATGTTCGAAGGACAATGAAAAGAGAAAAGAAAATAATATCCCTTCTTTGACCATCTCTATTACTTGCTGTAGGAAATTATTTCCTCAAACTGGTTCCTAGGCTGCAGTTGCATGATCTCTGATTCTGTAGCTCTTCATATAGCAACCAGTTAAATGAACTTCAACTGGATTGAGAGTTTACATGTGGTTGTGGCATTTTAAATCTGATTTACAATTGATAGTTCCTTCAAAATTAGACTTAATTCATTCCAGCCAAACTTGTTTAAAATAAAACAGTCTCACAGCCAGACAAAACTATTTAACCAAATGAATTTTTGCCTTAACTGGACTCTCCTAGGCTCCCACATGAGGCCTTGTGCACAAGCAGTAACTAAAGGTTGCTTTAAAAGTTATTCTTGGAAAATCTTGTAAGGGAGTCAATAAAAATAAAAGATAAAAATGTGTTTTGCCTTTTCTCCTATTCCATCTAATTTCACATTGCTTTTATAATTCACTTAGCTGTTGCTATGAAAATAAAAACTATAATAGTATGTCATCCTTCACCACCTTCAATCTCATCTCATGCCTGGTGTTTAAGGCCAGAGGATCCAAAACCGTAAGTGGAATTAGTCAAAGTGCAAACTTCGTATCAAAACAGATTCAGGTCTACACAGCAGAGCTGATTTTGGCCCAGGTATCCACCACAGGTGTACAGAATTAATAGATAAGCCAGAAGCTACACACTGGAAATCCAAAATCTCTTTCTGCAGAACACTCTAAATTGGAAGAATAAAGAACCTGTCTCTTCCAAAGGAGCATCTGCTTCTTAGAGCTTGGCTTGCAACAGAACATAAGTGAGTATTACACAAGGAAAAGAGTAAGGAGAAAGTAATTTCAGTAGAAAAGAAAATAAGACATCCTTTCCATGACATGAAAATTAATTTTATTATTTCATACAGTCAATGTATAGGGAGTAGCCACCTTATCATAGCAAGTAAGAATAAATAAAGAAAAACTTTTCTCTCTATGTTTGATCTACAGATTGCTGTGCTCAGTCTTTTTCCTTAAGCTACATTTCTTGCTAATATTCTTCCATCTCAATAGTCATTTTCCAGTTTGGCCAGCAAATTGAGAAGAATCAACTATATACTCAGTACCTTTAGAAGCCACCTGCTTAGCCAAAGATATTTGCAGTACAAAACAGAGGGTTGTGACTGTTCTAGCATCGTGCCTCTAGTGCTGAAAGAAACATAATATTTGCATATTAATAGGAGCTAAATAATCATCCAAGAGTATAGAAAAACCTTCAGATCTTGCAGAATTGCATGCTTGGAGATGAACTTATATAAAAACCTCCATAATTTACAGAGAAGAAAGTGAAATAGTAATTTCAATTCATTTTTGCATTGTGAGAACTTGGCTGCACTAAATTATTTAAATATGTATTTTTACTGACTTTGGAAGGGACAGGGCTTAATTTGTTGATATTTTATATTTCTTAAAATGAAGCCCCCTGACTGACAGGGCCGGGATGGAAAGTCCTGGGATCGAGGGTAAGTGGTAAAAGGAGATCATTCATTTGCCCCAGTGAGTCTCAGTCCCAGCTTCCATTACCAAATGCTCCCCAGTATGGTGGCAGCTTGGACCCTGACCCAGAAATCCTTATTCATGCCCAGTTTGGATTAGCTGCTACCTTTTTCTTCCAAAAGGTATCAATATGTGTAGAAATAGGTTTCATTTGCTTTCTGTATTTTTTTCTGGAACACAAGTGATTTACTTATTTATTTATATTGCAGAAAGAAGATCAAGAAGTATCTGAACTTCAAAAAAAAACCCCCAAATCTGACAGTTCCTCTAGAGAACTTCCATTTCCTCACAGTCCATGGAGATGGTGCTTTTACAGATGGGGTTTGGGTCAGCCTGTTCTCACTCTTCATCTCGCTCATCTCGTCTTCCTGTGCGTACGAAATCTCACCACTTGACAGGCAGCTCAATACCTACAAATGGCCATTTGTTATTTATGGTGATTAGAAAGTGTCCGTGTTTTCATACCTGTTACGTATGCAGTGATGTAAGCCTTCTATTTTAAAGATAATATTTATTTATCATACCAGAAGGGGCTAATGTCTGGAAAGGTTATATCGGTAAAGTAAACATGGAGCACTACTGAACAAAGTATAGCCTAAATGGCCTGTTTGCAGTTAGTATTGAATTTTTAATCTCATTTCCCCATTTTGTTACAAACAGTAAGGGGAAAAACCGATACAGAATCCATAGGAAAAAACTCCAGGGCACTGTACACTGCATGTGAGAAAAAAAGTTCCCCTGATATCCTTCTGCTTTGTTATTGACAACAGCTTGTTCCCTTGCCAATAACAGTTAGAGCAGCAGGGCTTGCTTTAAGTTCTGATTTTCCTGTTTGTAGCTAAGTAAGTTTATTAGGGGTGAAAAAAACATGTGGAAAGGGGGACAGGAAGGAAAGAAGGCCTTTATGGTGTGTAGGTTGCACACTATAGAATAAATATTTGACACCCTGGTACCCCATAAAGCCTGTGTTCCCAGGCAGCACTGCTCTCTTGGGATGCAGCCAACAGATAAGGGAACATACTCCACTTTCAAGTCCCTTCTTGTTACAGCTCTGAAGGTCAGGGTGAGTGAGAATTAGAAGAGCCAAGAAAAGGGTAGAGAGAAAGAAGATCCAGATCATGAGCTGATCTGGAAAGGTGTGGGAAGTCAGACAATTTCTGAGTCCTCTGTGGACTCATGCAAGCTAAGACAGAGTCCTATTTTCTTAGAAGATGTAGGAAAAGAGAGCTACAAGTCCTGCTGACTGTGCCACTTCAGGTTTCTAAAGCCTTTCCTGATGATCCTAGAGGGAGCCTAGGCTGTGCGTACAGCTATAGAAACAGCTCCATCTTCCACTTTGACACTAGTTTTATTCCTAAGTCTTCTTGTGTTTTGGACAGCTGCTGCCACAGCAATCTTAAAAGAAAGTCTCATGTTGTATTATTGATTTTAGAATCAATGGAAAGTCAGAATTCTGATATGATTTCTGTGATGGCATAGGGAAGATAAAAATGGCAGCTTGCCATAGAAAGCTCAGGAAAGTGAAGGTAGGGTGAAATCCTGAAAGGAAGGTTTGTCAAAACCTCTCTGAACAAAGCAAACTTACCTGCTTTCATGCACTTGGTTGACACAACCCTCTTAGCCTCAGTTTTCGAATGGGACTCTAACAGCCAAACCCACATATAAAACATTTTTATAAACAGCGAAAGAAACACAAAGTAAAGAAGAACAAGGCAAATCAGAACTGACTTCTATTGATTTTGTGATAAAGGCTCCATGGAGACCAGCTGCTAATTACCTTTTCAGAGGAGACACTTATTTAGCTCATAGCCAGGGCTGGGGTTTTTTCACCCCTTTCCTCTCAGGTACAATAGACTGTACTGCTAGGATTAGCATAGCATTGAAACTATAAATGTGTATTGGGACACAGTTTTAATGATTCATCCCTTCTCTTATGGTACTGCTAAAGACCAGGCAAGAATGAGACAACACACAAAATAGACACTCCCCATCACAACTGCTTTGCTAGTGAGTAATATTTTCAGCAGTTTAGCATCACTTTCTTTCTAGCCAAAGTTATGCCAAAGCAGCATGTACCTGTCCATCTTGTTTTCCTTTCCACTGCTGTTTTTACATATGTTAGTGACTTATCCCTGCCAGGTAAATGGCATGAATGACTTAACCCTGACAGGTACAGAGCTCTCTTGATGCCTGTGGAGGCGGGGGTGGAGGGGAGACACAGTGCTCTGTCTCTGTGCTTAGCTCCTCTCTGAATAAAACCACCAAGTCCCAGCTGTACGATAGCTCTGAGCTGTGCACGGTGGAAGACCAGCGAGTAGGGGCAAATGAGGCTTGAAAACCATCTGTTCACTCACCAGAGCCTGACATGGGCTGATTCAGTGTTTGCTGGCCTGCCTGGGTGATGTGAGCTGTTCCTCACAGCAATAACAGGTGCAAAGCTTTCTGGCAGTAGTGTTGTTTTTAAACCCCTGAGTCCCTTTAATAACCCAGAGAGGAGGCGGGCTGAGCTCTCCAGAGCCGTAGGACCAATTTTATCCATGCAACCTGGGCAATTACGGATGCAAAATGAATCCTGCAAGTGAAGTCACACTGTGCCTCACTTCTCAGAATTACTGGGGAGAGTGTACAGAGAGCGGGAGCATACACAACAGCAGGATGACATGGTTGGACTTTGCAAACACATATGCTTTTCCTCGAAAATCTCTCTGCTGCTACTAGGGCTGATGCAGTTCTGCCGAAAGCCATGATGCAGAGATCATGGAATCATGGAATGTCCAGGACACGTTCCACTAGACCAGGCTGGACTCAAAGCCCCATCCAACCTGGCCTTGAACACTTCCATTGATGGGGCATCCACAACTTTTCTTGGCAGCCTGTGGCAATGCCTCACCACCCTCACTGTAATGATTTTCTTCCTAACATCTAATCTAAATCTCTCCTCTTTTAGTTTAAGACTGTTTTGCCGTGTTCTAACACTATCCCCTCTTTTTAAGACCCTTTTAAGTACTGGAAGATCTTTCTTTTTTTAGCCATCTTGAGAAAGAAGGTCAAAGAGAAAGGACTTTCGTGGCTGCAGTGCACAAGAAGATGAGCATTTAAATTATTCATTTTATACAAAAATCTCCCTATACATGATTGAAAACAGGTGGTGGCTGGAGTGACAGCTCATAGCTGCTTTCTGATTGCTAATACACCATCATTATGTGGTGTAAGGAAAAGAGCTATAGCAGATGGGGCTCTCTACAACCAGACAGCAGCAGACCATACAGGAAAATGCATGACTCTGTTTAAGCTTAGAAGCTGTAAGCACAAATGCTAATATGATTTTGACTCAGAGGGAGGACTATGTGCAGTAAAACTTGTGAGTTTTCAAACACTGCAACCACTCAAAGAAGACAGAATTTAGTTAGTCACTCTTCTCCTGCCTATCGTTAATTTCTTTATTTTCTCTGTGCTTGTATAGCAGCACATCTAGTGCAAAACAAGCAAACAGTGTAAACTAGAAACACTCAGCATGATGATCTTGGTTCACACTTCAGCTCACACATCAAGAGTCTCTGTACCTTAACAAGCTGCCACTCACAAGGAAGCCAGCTCAATCACAAATTAACAGCCTCTGCTTGGTTTTGATTCCAGATCTATTGTGCCTTGAGAAATATTACATCTAAAAATACTCTGCATTAAGGTCCCCCATGTGCTTCAAGCGAGGTGTTCTAGAAATGATCTACAACATTTTGCATGTTAAAGAACAGCAGTGGCCTTGGTGAAGAACACTTTGCTCATTTGTATTTATGTACGTTCCCAGACCAGCAAAGTGGCCAAGGTGACTTTGGGAGGAAAAGGCTGCTTGAGTACAACCAGCGCAATCGGGGCCCACAACTTTCTGTGCATGTCAAAAGTTGTTTGCATATTCATTATCTTTTGATGAGCGCTGTGTGGTCAAGGGAAATGTACTTTCCCCTTTGGTACATATCTCAATTTGATCAGCCTTCTGTAAATCTCCTGTGCTCTGTATCAGTGTGGGTATAATTTAGTCCATTTGCTGTATGGAAAGATCCTTCCTCCAGATTACTGTGGTTTTAACTGTAAACAAAATATGTGGGCAGGCAGAGAGCCTGGCAGGGGAGGTTGCTGGGGGCAAATATATAATTGCTAACTGTTTAATTAGGATCAGTCCCTAGAACTTTCTAGGAGATAAAAGAAGTTGCATGCTCAGTGGGGTTGCGCAGCAGAGGTGTCAGCCAGGGTTACTAATAAAGCCAAGAAATTTTGGCATCAGTATCCATCCTCAGCTCCGAGGTTATAAAAAACCCACAGCTCTTCTGTCCTCACAAGAAGGGTGAGAATTGAAGCAATTCATGATCCACCCCTAAATATGAGACAGAAGCTACAGAAGAAAGAGAAGGGACTCAACAGATGAGCAAACCAGTGCAAGTGAATTTGGCACTGCAGAGGTCAGGTTACTGTAAGCTGGATGTCTTGGTCTGACTGCTTTGCTCCAGTAACTCAAGCAGCAACCTGGCTTGTAGCTCTGTAGGAACCATTCTGTCTCTCTCTCATGTCTACTCTCACAGGACAGCAATGCCACTCAGTGGCTTCATGAAATCTGTTTTCTTGTGAAAAAATTGCCTGTGTTAGAGAGGAAGGTGTTGGATTGAATAGCAGCTTTTTGCTGAATTCTGAGCATAGCCGCAGAGTAAGGATGAGACACCACCCAAAATTTTCATCTTCGTCTTTTCCAGATGTTACACAAGGCATAACCTCCAATGGGATGTGCCCTATCCCTGCATGAGTGCCCGGAGACAACAGCACAAAGCCCACGAGCCCGGGAGGCTGATGGGCAAGGAAAGACTTTGGGCACAAAAGCCTACCTTGTCTTAAGAAGGAGCTCCATCCTTACAGTGGAGTTAGAGCAAATAACCACAATTCAGCAGGAAAAGCCATTCTCGGGAAAGGAGAGGAGCCTGTATGGCTCTCACTATCTGCCGAGCGTGTTCATTCCCAGATTTGTCAAGGTGCTGTGCCATCTAGCGGAATTTGAGAGGCATTTTCCCGTGCCTCCCCAAAGAGCTCCTGGCTCCCCCGCTGCTGGCTCGTAAAGCTGCACAAGGTTGCCACTGAAGGAGCCAGCCAGATCTGCTTCTGGGCCAACACCACTCCTGGCAGCCCCTGCGTCTGGGGTTCCTGGCCCGACGCAGCACCAAGGCACATCACCGATGGGATTTGTGTGAGTTATACTAAATGCCTTTAAAATGTGCTGCCTTAACTGTTTGAATGCGTTTTCTTTACAGGTTCAATTTACATCCAGGTATGAATTACAGAAGCAAGGGCACATCCCCACCCAAATACCAGGCTACTGCTGTCAGAGACACCTGTTGCTAGATGAAACAAGGGCTTTATCCCCCCCTTTTTTTTTTTTTTTTTACTTTGTCATGTACAGCATCACAAAGGAAACTGCTGCAATATCCAGCTCCTGGTGACCACAGGCAGAGAGCGGCTTCATGGCTTTTGGTGTGAGGTCAATACGGAGCACACTAATGCTAATTAACATGAAATGGAAGCTGTGGCCTACGAATAGAGGCACAGGGTATATAGTTGGGGAATGTTGCTATTGCCTGAAAATAGTTATTTAATCTTTAAAAGTGTTAAGTTGATGCAAAATATTGCCTTCATTCCTTTCCTGCTCAACAACACCTCGGGTTTTATTCACCCCCTGAACTGGCCAGCTCAGCCTTATGTCCTCAGCTCTGTCCTGCCCCATGTGCCTGTCCTGGTCCACATTTGTCTGCTCTGTCTGGGAGCCATCCAAAGCTGATGGGCTGTCTATGGCTTTCCTTTGCATGACCAGAGTAACCCTGTGCTCTCTGCCCTGTACAATTCCTTTAGGCATCCTAATTCCTATGTGATTCTGACCATCAGAGACGTGAGCCATAAATTAGTAGAAAAAGTGATGTCTGTCCAATTTGCTGTAAGAAAAATAAAGGAATTCTCCAGGTTCTCACAAGCTCGAAATCATCAGATGAAAATTATACAGCCCGCTTCCTTTTTGATTTGTCTTCATTTTTGCTGCCCTCTGCTCTTGCTTTCGTTCCCACCAACCTGTGGGGCAGTGCTGTGCGGCTCCAGAAAAAGGGTAGTTTTTTTCTGGCAGGAGGTGACTATTGCCAAGTGACTGTCAGAGTAGGATGTTTGTTGTCAGAACCATCATCTCACACTGTTTGTAGTCTAGCTACAAAAACCCCAAACCCAACCAAACAAAAAAAAAAGAGTGGAAATAAAGAAGCCTATTGCTACAAGAAGTAATCCATTAGCATCATATTTCATGCTTTTAAATTAGCATGTGTTTAGGAGGCCCCTTTGTAAACTTCACTCTGCTTTCTAGGCTTTACTTCGCTTTCACAGCAAATCTAGAGAGCTCTTCCATGTCACACTTTAAAAAAGAAGATGACTTTTCAGATCCAGAATGAATGTACTTTCTCCTGGTTTTCCAGGGGGTGAAGTCAGGTCTCACAGGCTTGCACTTGAGGTGCTAACATCCTGACTGTGCCCATGTGCTCTAGCTCTGGGCCAAGATCTGTTTCTGACTGTCATTAACTTGCTCAGTAGCTCTCAGAAGTCAGTTACTTCCTTCTGTCTTTTTATCCATGTCCTGAGCAATAGGGCATACAGCATGAAAGGGACAAATGAGCTTTCACTTCATTTTCTTTCCTTCTGGGATTTCTGCAATGTGCTCAGAATGGATGATTTGTTTTGCCCCTTGTCCCTTGTCTTCACAACCTGCCTGGCTCCCCACCTCAGCCTCCACAGGAGAACAGAAATAATTATTTCAGGGAAATTCTGCTTAAGCAGCAAGGGTTTCACATTTAAGTCTAATTCTGTAGTATCTGAGACCTCTAGAAAAGAGCAAAGCATATTTTAAGTTATAAAGGATTAGATTAGGCAAGTACTCCAACCACTATAATTTCAGAACCAAAGGGCAGATGGATTATACGCATTCAGCTGAGTTCAGACCTGAAAGAGATGATATAGCTCCTCTGGGTGTAGCTATTCCTGCCTTCCCCAAGCCAAACCCAGTTGTGCTTATTCACTAGAATAGACTAGAAAAGCAGGTTCAGTCAGTGCGTGGTAAGAAATGGCACCACTGACTTGAAAGTCAAATCAGTAGACAAGGATAATACATATATACATTTTGATTCATGGTATATTTATCAAAATTACCCTATGTTCTGTGAAAGAAGATTATGTGGAATGGAGGGACTGTATGTTGCAAAACAAGAAATTAAAATGTGGCTGAGTAACTGGATAAATGTGTAGTATTTCAAACAAAATAATAATAATAATAATGATAATAATAATAATAATAATAATAATAATAATAATAATCTAAAATAGTATAGTCAAAGACAACATGTGTCAATGGTCCCTGTTGGGGATAGCCTATGGAAGTTATTGCAGCAGGACCACAAGGTAGGAAGGATTTCTGGGCTGATTGGTGAATGTAAAAAGTTAAGGGATGTAAAAGAGTTCATGCTTGGAGTCACACAGAAACTGTATGGTTTGAATCATCAGACAGACCTAATTGCAGGACACAGAGGTGCTGCCCTACTTAGAGTACAGCTTTGAAAGCTGATCTAAGTCTGGACAAGAATGACTACATTTTTATGGAGGAAAACCAGGAAAATTCTTACAAAGTGCTGATAAACCAGGCCCTTTGACACCTTGTAGGAGTATACATTTGTCCAAACTGCTCTCAGAAAGGTCTTGCAGGTAAGCAATGAACACTGTGTTTGGTAGAGAATCGCACAACACAGAAGGAGGCAAGGGCTGCAGAATGCTGTTCTATAACATGCAAGGCATCATTGACCCTTAGGGCTTCCAGGCTGAACAGGCAGTGGAGATAACAGGACAGGCAAGCAGCAGTGGAAAAGGCATTACTCAACACAATGAAAAGGTTTGCCAGTAGAGGTAGAAAGCATGACCACGCTTCCCAAATCCCTATCTGTGACCCTACCCCCTGGTCAAACCTCCTTTGGATGATATGAAAGAATCTTTACTGCTTTGTGACTTGCCTTATAGAAGAAAATGATAGGAAGGAATTCTCACAGCAGCAACATGAAAATTAAAGATCTGGACTGTCTCTTGAAAGAAATTTGGGCAACTGCACAATGTAAATTGCATGTTCTGGCCTGAAACATCTATTTTGATGCACTGATTTCTCCAGAGGATTTTCAGACTGTTCTCTCTCTGTTTCAGTTGTCTGAGGACAACAAGCTGTCCATGAGCCAGCAGTGCCCTAGTGTCCAAGAAGGCCAATGGTGTCTTGGGGTGCATTAGGAAGGGCATTGACAGCAGGTCAAGAGGGGTGATCCTGCCCCTCTGCTCAGCCCTGGTGAGGTGCATCTGGAGTGCTGTGTCCAGACCTGGGCTCCTCAGCACAAGAGAGACATGGTGCTCCTGGAGTCCATGTGGAAGGCAACAAAGCTGATAAAGAGAGTGGAGCACCTCTCTTATGAGGATAGAGAGGGGATCTTCTCAGTAAATATCTGAAGGGAGGGTGCCAAGAGGATGAAGCCTGGCTCTACTCAGTGGTGCCAAGCAATAGGATGAAGCAATGGGCAGAAAATGACCATTTCCACTGCAACGTGGGGAAGAACTCCTTCACTGTGAGGGTGACTGAGCACTGGAACAAGTTGCCCAGAGAGGTTGCAAATTCTCTTTCCCTGGAGATATTCAAAAGCTCTCTGGACACAGTCCTAAGTAACATGCTCTTACAGGACCCTGCTGCAGCAGGAAGGTTGGACTAGATGATCCCCAGTGGTCCTCTACAACCTCATCCATTCTGTGATTCTAATTAAATATCTGAAGGCTGAAATCCTTCAGGAAGGCTTGGAATCTTCAAAAGGAAATGTGACTTCCCCCTATTCCAGAAAGTGGAGGGGAAAAATCGTGGCTTCCTTGGTAACACCAAGCAATTAGCCCATGCTCTTAATCAAGCCTATAAATGAGCTTGTGGCGGACCTGTGCTTTTTGGAAAATGTCCCCCAAACCTGACATTGTGTGGTGCTGGATCACAGCCTGCCCTCAAAGCTAATCAGCATCTGTCTTAATGTGAAACAACTGAACAGCACTGATCTTGCTAGTGGCACTTTCCTCCTAACACTGCAGGTGTCACTGTAAAATAGAAAATCTGCTTGTAACAGACTGTTCTGGTGACTTTGCAGGGGAATGTACACAGACAGAGTTTATGGGAAAATGTTTGTCCTCTGATGGTGGATTAGGTGCTATCCTCTATTCTAACACTGTTGCTTGATCTGTATTTTGTGGTCATGGTTCTCACAGGAAGAACAAAATGTTGATATTATAAAGGCAGATTTTCCCCTTTCCTATGATACTGGCATTTGTGAAAGGCAGAGCATCCCTGGTCTGCAAAGTGTTGCTTTGTACAAATGTAGCAGAGCAGTGAAAGTTCAGCAAAATGTAAGAAAGCAGTTTGTTTCTTGGGCATGTGATTGTCCCTGGAATTTTGTCTTTCAGCGATGCCAGAGTAATTCTTTGCAGAAGGAAGTTCAAATGCTTTAATTTGGGGGGGTAAACCCAGTCCACCAAGTGATTAGGATGGTGTAATGAGGAAATCCACAGCAGGCTCCTGTCTGTTCAATGTGAGCAGTATTTTAACTTTGCTGTAGCACAGCTCTGTAAGACAGAGGAGATTGTCTCCTATCATGAAGGTTTGTTGTGCGGATAAATGTATTAAAGAATGTGAATCACTTAGATATTTTAGGCGTGAAGGTCAGATCAGATGCCAAGTGAGATTCACCTCTCACTCAGAAAAACTAGTTTTTGCCTGTTGTTTCACTGTTTTCACTGTCTGATGAAAAACCATGGTATGAAAGCCATAAAAAATCAGCCTGATGCATTCTCTTATTGCAAGCAAAATTATCCAATTTACCCACAATTTATAAAGACTTATAAAGGAAAAAACAAAATGCAATTTTTTTTTGCATTAATTGTAAGCATTTATGCCTTTGAAACATCTTGAGGATATACATTAATAATATGAATTTTGGTACATTTTAAAAAGTTTTTGAAGCCTCTTTTAAGAATGATGCAAGAATCTCTAGAAAATCTAGACTTTAACAAATGACATAAAAGACTGTTTTTATTGTGCAGATATATTAGAGACCTAAACTAGTATGCTAGGATTTATATACTAGTATTCATATATTAGAGTATATTAGGACATATCAGCTCAGATATCCTGGAAGGATTTCCCTTGACAGCTGTGTGTGAGGGTAACAACAGGGTGTGTGCAGGATCTGGAAAGAACAAAGCTGTGAACCTGCAGGAAAAGAAACAAAGTGCAGCCAAATTCTATTGTGCCAATATTTCAGTAACTATTTCTTTCTATGTGAGACAAAAGTTCTTACCTCTCCTGCTATTTTGCGTTGATTCTCTTTCTATAACCAGGATCATGGAAAACTGTTGTTGCTGTTTTTCCACACTACAAAGAAAATGTTTGCTTTAGGCAGATTTTTGCCTTTGGCTTGTCCTGGCTGCTATTTTAACAGGTCCTGAGAAAATGAAAAACATACATCCTGATTTCATTATAATGCCTGTGCGGGGATTCCTTGCACTACTAGTGTGGATACAGCATGCCACTTCAAATAATGTATGCATCTAATGTAATCTTTTGTTCCCTTTACTCCTGCACTGGACATATGGATAGATTATTTTAATTTGTTTTATTTCTGATGGTGTGCTGTTCCTAGATACCACAGTAGAAATTTTTTGGTGATTTCCATTTACATTTAACATACCATTTGCACTTACTTATCATAAGTAGATATTCTTATAAGCCTGTGGAATGACAATGTTTTTTAGAGATTGCCTTTTAGTTCAGTGCTATTATTATTATTACTATTACTATTATTACTATTATTATTATTGTTATTATTATTATTATTGTTTTACATGATTATTGTTCTTATTTAGGTTGGCACATGAAGACCAGATGGATATACATTAAAACAATTTATTAGATTGTCTTTTTTTTTACTTACAGCCTTAGAAGTCAGTTATAAATTGCATGTGTTAGCATGCTGAAGAAATGAATGTAAAACTAAATGTTAAATATGTTATATACACTATGCAATTCCCTTCAGGTCACAAACTTCAGAATTAATTATTTTCAGTGTATATTTCATCCTTCCAGTGTCCTGAAATGACAGCCTTGGTTCCTAGCCAGGGTTTTGGAGCAAGCAAATGAATTCCAGGAGTATAAGGTAAGTAGTTGTTTTGTATTCCTGAATTACTTTAGATCCCTACAGTTCAACAAGACTTTATAGACCGTGCAATGCGTTGCCAGAAAATTTCTATAGTCAGAGAGTTTATTATCTATTCCCATCTCAGCCCCTGTGAAAAATCCATGAAAGGAACATTTAAAATCCCAAAATTGTGCGTGACAGCCATTCTTATGTGCCCATATTAGAACTGTTTATTATTAGGATCAGGTGTGTTTGAAAGCAAGCGAAAGGGAAAAGAGAAAGAGAATAGGGTGGGGTTTTTAAGTGCTCTGAGGTGACTTAAATCTCTTAATGAAGAGGAATGGAAAGCTCATGCTTCTCTTTCTGGTAGTCCCAATGGGAACTCACCCATTTGGAAAACCTATGGCTATTAAAAATGTCAGTATGTTGCAGGTCCTATTTCATCTGAGACAGCTGAGACTTTGGTGCTGCACTCTGCCATGAACATCTGCAATGCTGCAGAAAGAGGTGTGAAACTCAAGAATGGTTTTCTTTGCCATTAGCTTTCAGAAAAACCCCTTCCTGTTCTCTGGGAAAACACCTTGGACTGCTTCGTATACACAGATCAACCCTCTGCCTCTTAATGTGTTGTTGGATCATCTGATTAAAATCCGATTCCTTTGACTGCCCTTGAGTGGATGCCCCAAACCTGAATTTTCAATGTTCCTTTGTCGGACTGGGTACTTTGTTGTCCTTTGTACAACAAAATGCTGATAACTCTACCCTTGATCCTGCAAAACACTTAAATACATACTTAAACTTACCTGCACATGTGCTTTGAAGCACAGCAGCCAGTGCTCAGCAGTTTCCAGGTCCATTAGCTGGGGGGAATAGTTTTGAAATATTCTGTGCGAACTGCAAAAACCAGAATTCTTTCAAGCAGACCAATGCAGAGGAAAATATTTCTGTTGGTTTTTCACTTTTTTTTTTCCTTGGGCAGGAAGGAAATGGAGTGGAAAGATAGTAAAAGACCTAATGCAGAAACAACGTTCCTATTTCTTACTGACACAGCAAACTCACACATTCAGTGTAATAAAGCATCCTGCACTGTGATCTTCTCTCTATATCCAGATGCATCCCATAGCTAAATGAGAAGCAGGGAACTATAAGAATAGCATAAAAGGAGAATTCACACACACAAATTAATTTTTCCATCTTATCTAGGCCAAAAAATTGGTACCCTTTACAACAGGATTGGATAGTTGTTTTAGATGTGCTCAGGAATGTGACTCTTTCCTCTGATTCTAGATAAGAAAATATACAAATAAACCTGATATACACATTTACACAATGTACAGGGAAATCTGCAAGAAAAAATGTTTTGGAAGAAAAAGATAAAATAGGTTATAGAAAAATATTAGTCAGACATTATTTAGGAATGCACTAATTCACTGCTTTAGAAAATTTATTTGAATAAGAGATATTTTTTTCCATCTGCTGTGTGCAGAAATATATAATTTTGTCCAGTTTTGTTACAGGAGCTAAGTACTCTCACACTCTTACACATGGGCATGTACTAACAGAATTTCATATTAATCTTTGCTTCTCTTTTCTCCCAGGGTAGAACTATTGACTGTGAGATTTTCCTTTGATTTTTTTTTTAATGAAGTAGAGGTTGCCTTACTCATTTAATTAGAAAAATACATGTATTTATTTTTCTTGTTTGGTAACCTTGCTTTAAAACCAACAAATTAAAGAAATTTTTTTCACACCCTTCTAAGGTAGGTAGAGATGAGGTACTAATTTGAAGACCCTAATATTACACACGGTGGAAGACAGCATTTAGTATTAAGGGCTGTAGTTTCCTTAAATCAATTATAACAATGTGTCTATTATCCAAATAGGAATTTAAAACCCATTTATAATACATTAATAATATTAAATGAAGGACTGTATCTACAAAAGCATTTAGAAACTGTAGTACTGCCTGAAAGCCCAGAGTGAGTTGAGAAGTCAATGCCTCATTCTCCTGCTTGTGGACCACGTGCCTTCCAGAGGTTTGTAAGGTTTCTGCAGATGAAACCCCAGGGCACTTAAGATTCTGAAGTGCAGAGCAGTGAGGTGCCCCAAATCCACATGTAGATGTTTCATTTCCATCTGCCTAGTCTTTGTTGTCAAAACTGGCATGTATTCAAAAGGTTTCTGTGAAGGGAGTATGATGATCCTGCTGCAACATCTCGGCCTTTCAGCTCCTGACTTATTAGTCTGGGATGCCAGAGGCTCAACTACATTTCCTTCCCCTTCTTGAGGTAGTTTCACTCTGCATATTTCCCCATCTCCCCCTGTAGCAGAATTGCCTTAATTTCTCTTGCTGTTGCATTTTGTGTATGGCAATTGCACAGCCATCAGACAGACTCACCGAGTTCATTACTTCCTCAGGCATTAGGCAGGACATGGGAATTACGTGGTGGCAGCAAGTCACAGTGCCAGGAATGAATCATGTTTCTTAGCAACTCTGCATCAACAAGGAGTCCAATTGCAGAGTATGTCCTTCTCATTCCATCAGCAGCCAATTGCCTACAGAGTCATTCTTGCTTTCCCCAGCCAATTAAAAAAAATAAATCAGTGCTATTCATCATCTTCAGAAGTTGCCAAAAATCCTGGAGGCTTAGCACCTGAAGAACTATATTAGGCACAACTATCTGCATTTTCAATAATTCCCCTTTGAAAGTCTTGAGTTTTCATCTTGTACGCTACTGGCACAGCTTCACTTAGTTTTCTCACTATTACAAGTTGCTGTTATCAAAAAAACTCCAACTTATATTGAAAATATTGGTTAGCACACCTCCATACAAAAAGCAGCAAGAAAGAGAAATGATACCTCCTTCAAGTGAATGCTGCCTGTGCACTTGAGAATTTGATAATTTTAGCTATAATTAATCTTGTGCAGAGAGAGAAGGGCTAAATCATAGTGCTTCTTCATGCTTTCTTTCCACCAAATGAAAGAGAATAGCTATCGACCTTTTGCCAGCAGCAAAAATAAATTGGTATGTTTAGCCCACTGTTTATATGGAGGAGAGAAGAGAAGTGCTCTATAAAACATGCTCATCAGCCAGCCCATCCATTCTAAGACTGCTGCCAACTTCTGCCTTTAAATGCAAATCTTATCCAAAGGCCCTACAGTGATAGGATTCCTTCACTAACTTTGGTAAAGTTTGGACCTGGACCTAGTCATTACACCAGTAAAATAATACCCAGCTTCTGGGATGTGGAGTCCTGGCCTGTTCCTGGGAGTGGGTGAAAGAGCAAGGATGCGAGCTGTCAAATGGATGATCAAACCCCTCCAGGGCACTGGGGGAAATCTGAGCTGTGGGAGCCAGAGACATGCACCAGACAAAGTGCAGGTAGGAAGGGCACCCATGCAAGCAGGTGTACCCCTGCAATCTCTTTCAACAGAAAGGACAGCCTGAGGGAGGGACTTGGTGTAGAGGACATCTCGTGGCCTTGTTATATTAATCCTTGATTTATGAGAGGACCCAGGACCTGATAACTTAGTTATAAGGAATAATCTAATTCATGGTTTGTTTTTTAACTCTGCGTTTTTATGCCAGATATGGCCGTGTTTGAAGTGACATGAGTGGTTTTATATTCACTAAGCATTCTCTATTAGTTTACCAGGAGTTTCACTCTGACTTATGGAGGGGTTTTGATTTCTTTATTTACCTTTGCTTTCCCTAACAGCAGGAGGGGACTAAATGTTGCTGTCATCATACTGCTGCAAAACTAAGGCCAGAAAATAGTTTGTCTTGTGGATATATCCACCAAAAAGCTGAGTATTACATAAATGAATAGCCTAACTGGTTTTCTACACTTCCAAAGAGTAGAGCTCAATTAGGCAAGAGGATGTTTAGCATTTAAGGTGTAAGTTAGACACAAGCTTTTAGGAGAAAAAGTCCCTCTTCTCTTCTCCCCACAAAATAAAAAAGTCAGGGGATATGGATCAAATTTTTCAAAAGATGATGTTGATTTCTGGCAGAGTTGAAAAATAGGAGTTTATAGCAATTTACCTATTTCTACATTAACTTAAATGATGAACGCTCTTTCGGCAAGATCTATGAAGACAGGGCAGGTAGGGCTCTTAGAAAAACTCCCACAGCATCTTCCCTTGCTTTAATCTCTAATGAGAGAACTGCTACAAGGTTCGTGACTCCTTACAGAAGAGTTCATGTCAGAACCTATGTAAAATTTACTGTGCAGAGGCCTGGAGGCCCTTTAAAATGCAGAAAAATCCATGAGATGTAAGGGAAAAGGAATGTGATGCCTTAGGTTTACAATTTGTACTTTCTTTTTAGTTCTTCTGGTTTTGCTAAAATTGGAACCATAGGCCACTTAGTACAACTCCCAAGTCACTGCAGCATCACACTGGGGGAGTATATACTAAGGGATGTGCTCTGTGCTATTAAAAAAACATATAATCTCCCTCTGTTATACATACTATCTATATATGTACATCTAAAATGAAAATATGTATGGAAAAGACATATTCCAAGAAAAGGAACAAAAGGAAAATAAATAGGGAAAGAAATCTCTTCACTGTAGGGAAACATGTTCACTTTCAATTTTGTAAGGTTGGCTAATAGTTCATAAGGAAATCTAGACACGTGTCACGAAACATGATGTCACTGAAATATAACTTCTCAGAAGTACCTGCAAAAAACCCCCCAAAATCGACACATGACTCAAATAAGAGGCATTCCAAATGATCATCTAAACTAAGTGTCTCAAAATGGGCTTTTCTGAGTCAGCAGGTTTGTCACATGTTTATCTCTGATAACTGCAACATTACTCTCTTACTTTTAAAATCTGTGCAGAGTTCCTGTTTCTAAAACTGAATGAGATGCAACCCTTTCCATTTTCTCTACCAGAATTATCAGCTAAATCATGAAATACTACTTTTCAAAGTTGCTCCTGTGGAATCTCATTGAAGGCTATGCTTCATCTGAGCAAAAACATGCTGGCAAGCTGCAGGTAAGATCTATGTGTGGTCAGCAATAAAATAAATTTGGCAGGCAGTGAAAGAAATTCATACCAGTTCTGAAGAGCTGGCAGAAAAAATATGACCCATTTCATAATGACTAAAAAGCATTTCCCCCCAAACCCCTCTCCCTGTAGACCATTGGGAAAAGCTGTGGCAAGCTGCAGTTCTGACTCACAGATAAAAGTGTGAGAACAGGTGCTGTAAAGACTGGTACTATCCTTCAGAAGGGTGAATTAGTATTTGATGCTCTGACTACATAGATCTCAAAATGTTTTAAAAAAAGCCGGAGAGTAATTTACTGTCATTCTCCAGAGGATTGATAATGGACCCAGGAACAGCTTAAATTCATTTATCTGGGTTAATACTCACATGACAGTAGAGAGAGAAACATAATTTAGAATGTGGTTTTTTTTTCCAGATGGCTAACTCCACATTTGTTGGTAATGATGGAGAGATAATGATGCCAGAACAGAAACAGAATAAATAGGAATTCAAAGAACTAAGAACCAGTATTTACAGACATCAGCAAGAAAGACAGATTGGTATAAAATATCCAACTATTCTGTCCATTGTCACAAGCCATTTTAAGAGATTTTCATTCCTGCTTCTCATTGAGATGCATCTACAGACCGAGTGGCACCTTTTTTATAAAGCAAGATGATGTGTGTCTGGTTGCCATCTCTGGATTTGTGTTCTGTCACTCCATATCATAGCCTGAGTTCCTGAGCCAATGGCAGTGGCAATCCACACACCTCAGTCTCCTCCAGAGGCTTTGTTTACTGCCACTTGTCTGTTTTCCCACTCCTTTCTCCCTGCTCCCTGGAAAGCTATGTGAGCTAAATCCTGCTCCTGTAGGATTGTTACTTCTGTAACTCTATGGTTGCCCACTGGAGAGACAATTTAAAACTCGTATGCACTTGTGGCAATCTGCCCTCCTTTGCTGGTCCAGGGTTGGTTTTGAGAAATGCTGCGGTCCCCCAAATGAACAAGTAACAAGCACCGAGTCCTCATTAGACTCTAGAGATTTTCATGGATTTCTTTCCTTACAGATCAAAATCCTCATAACTCTACTACCTTTAATTTTTTTCCTTTTTTTCCTCCCCCAGTGCTTATTTGGTGCTGTGAGTGCTGTGGGCACACCACGAGGCTCCTTTGAAGATAGAAGGTTCAGCTGAAGAGCAGTTTAAGAACATGTAGAGCTTTTTCACTGACACAGGACACTGCACTTGTCCAAAGACATGGCATTTTAACCACTGATTGACTGATTGCGCCAGCAACTTTCAAGGTTATATTAGGCCTTGCTCAAGTGCTAGAGCAGCTTTTCCACCACTGAGTTTTACACCTCTGCCACAACGTCATTATTGGGATCCTCTGTAAAGGGCTAAAATGGGAGACACAGTTTTCAGCTTACCACAGTTCAGGCACTGAGGTCACTGTGCAAGGCAACAAACTGGGACCTGAGGCACTTCATTTTCCAATCAGGAAATTCTCTGCCTTGGCAGCAAACTTCCCTGGGGCTTCAGCTCTATCGTGCTGGTATCGTCCCAATGTCTTCCCCAGATCTGGGACATCGAGTTATACCTGAAGATCAAAAAACATCCAAAGTCCATCATCTCTGCCACATCTAGCACTGAATCTGGATTTAATGCTAAATCTAAATAGCATGCACAGTCTTTCCAGCTTACTGGCATTGTGTTGTAGCAATTTTTTGAGCATGGTAAGGATATTCTGAGTTTTGTGTGCATGTAATTTATTTTCTGCTTCCTGACTCATAGCACGAGGAAATTTAATTGTATTACTTGAACACGTAATGTAGTTTTTAAAGTCTCAGCACTGAGGTGTGAGGTATGAGCTCACAGCTTCTGCCAGTGAACAAAATCAGTCATGGGTCATGCAAGTTCCTCTCCCCAGTGGCACCACATCAGCCACAGCCTGGAATTATGTGGAGAGCCTGGACACTCATGACAGCTTGCCAGACACAGAGGCTTGGGCAGATGGCTCTGAGATGGAGCAGAAGTCAGGGTTGCAGTATTGCTTGGGGTGCATTTAAATTGAATTGTCTATTGGCTTCCTGACAAAGGCCAGTTTTCTCCTTGGATTACTCAAGCACAAAGAAATATACTCTGCAGGGACCTAGAGGAGTGAAAATCTGTAAGATACGATTTCATTAGGAGAAATTGCTGCCTCAAGAGTGTGTCCTCAAGACACTGTCTCAAGAAAGTAATTTAAGGGCTGTAGAAAGCTCTCTCTCTGTAAAGGATCTGCTTATTTGGGCTACTACCAGCCCAGTGTTCTGCACTGGGTAATTCTGTGGTGGATGCAACACACCACACTGTCAATTAATAGCAATTGATCAACTTTGCACATAGTTTATAACAGCAGCGTGTGCAGGAATATAGAGTCTTCAAATGTAAGTTTTCAGGAGAAAAACACCCTGTCTTATGCCTATCACTGTGTCAAATTTTCAGGAAATTGCTGTTATAGTTCCAAGTTTATGTAATTTTATGTAATTATTATCAAAATGAGACTCAGTATTACATACACATTTTACCTCAACACTGAGGAATGTGCATAGCTATAAACTGTGTGCCTGGTTGGTTTTTGTTTTTTTTCCTGGATTCTATCACATAAAAATTTTAAAAAAATAGATAAAATTGTAAAAAAACCCAAACCATCTAATGTGCTGATAAAAAGCCAAACAAACAAAAAACCACAAACAAAACCCCCAGCAAAACAACGTATTTGAAAACAACCTCGGCTGTAGTAACTGATAATTCATAGCATTTCAGCCATTTTGGCTTTGAAAATCCCTTTGAATACAGAGGTCTGCTAACACTCATGCAGCTGTCTCAAAAGACAGAAAATAATCTAAAATTTTTCTAAGTAGGTGAAGACAATCAGATTTATTAAAAAGACATGGGGTACAATGTTAATGGTAACTCTGATACAATCTCTGCCATATTCAGTGCCTTAGCGGTATTAGATGCTCTTGGCTTTTCCCTGTTCATGAAGGCCTCACTTTACTTCACAAATAATAAGTATTTTTAAATTTATTTTCATGCTTGGTAGCAGGATTTTCAGTACCCCATGCTACTAAATATAATATCCTTTGGTAGCACTAAATTCCCTTCCTGGAGCAGATTTCCAGCGTAACATCAAATATAAACTGACAAGAGTGCAGGAAAGCCCCTCCTGGCAGCCAAAAGGACATGGCAGCAGCTTGTCCATGTGATCCTCCTCGTTTCTGTAACTGAGGATATTCATCATCTTGACAGCCACACTTGAGAGGAGATCTATAGTTTCTCTCTCAGTCACGTATCTCTGGAGCATGTAGAATCACAGAACAGTTTGGGTTGGAGGGGACTTTTTAAGGTCATCTAGTTCAACACTCCTGTTAGATCAGGTTGCTCAGAGACTTGTCCAGCCTGACCTTGAATATTTCCAGAGATGGGGCATTTACCACTTCTCTGGGCAACCTGTTCCAGTGTTTCACCACCCTCATTGTAAAAAATTTCTTCCTTATGTCTTAGTCTGAGTCTACCCTCTTTTGGTTTAAAACCATTGCCATTTAACCCGAAACTTGTCCCATAGCAGCAGGTCCTATTAAAAGGTCTGTGTATTTGACAGCACACAGTTTTCTTCTGCTTTCTAGGATATGACAGACATAAGGAATGGATGTGCACCTTTAGCCTGATGGCTGCTCCACTAAAAAATATCTCACATCAACTTTATCCAGAGTATTTCTACAGATGAAGATTTTGTAGAAAGAAAGGAAGGGCCCATATGTCCATATTTGCACAGTGAGTATACCAAAATACAGAACTGGAGCTGAAACTTTCAGATAATCCCAGAGGGAGGACTTAAGTCATGTTTTCATTAGAAACTCAGAAAAGAATTCATGGGCATGCTCAACTGATACAAAATGCAGTTCAGGCGAGGCTGGCTGTGCTGTGATCGGGATCTTAATTTCCCTTGAAAACGTGTTTTTCTTGAAACTGAACTTTGTGAAATTGTACTAATTTGGCAAAACACTGCCTGAGAGGGAAAGAATTTTTACAATAATGCAACGTGCCACTTTTCATAAGAATTTAGTTTTAGGTGTTTTGTTTAGCAATTTCCTATGTTATAGAGGAATACAGGCTGTTTAAATCGATTTGGTTTCAAGGTTATTTTTCTGTTCAGTATGAAACTTAATTTGGAAATCTGAAAAGCCACAGACAATCAGACTTTCCATTCTCTACCTCACTTCTCCTCAGATGATTTGTGTTACGTTTTTCTAGGCTATTTGCTTTCTTTACATTGATTGGTGAAAATGAGAATTTATAGAAATTGCCCATGTCAAAGTTGATAGAAATCATCGTGTATGAGGTGCTTAAAAGCCTTTGAAAAATCTGGCTGCAAGTCTCTATGGTATAATGTGGAGATACGTGTAGATAAGATTAATGAACAGAAGTTGGGCAGAGAGAAAAACATAATTAGGCTGTTTCTGATGTTTATCAGAGAGGAAGGAGCCATGAATAAAAAGCAGGCATTTAATCAGGGTGGAGAGACGTGCTCATAGCTGTACGCTTGCTGCAAGCAGACCTTCTCTTGCTCCTTTAGGAAGCTGTTTGTCGGGAGCCAGTGTGGAGCAGCGGGAAGCCACGGGGAGAGGAGGCGCGTAGGGAGCACACCTCAGCTCCCCAACACACGGCACTTCTGTGGCGGGGCTGTCACAGGGCAAGAAATGAAAACAGAGGGTTTGATGTACCGGATAGTCCTGTGAATGCTCCCCTCTCCCACGGAGCTTGGACAGAGGATATGGGAGCTGAAGCACGGTCATGAGTTGTTGTCCTTTTTTAATTGCCGGTGGCACCACTGGGAGTCAGCAGAAGTGAAACATCGGGTGCACTGATTTCCCCACTTGGCACCACACTGTGCCACCCAGAGTTTGGATCGTGATTTTTAGGGATTTTTTTTCAAAAATCTGTGGGAAGAGGGGTAAAAAACACAAAAGTTTTCTTCCACTCTGAAGACATCCATCCATCTTGTCAGGCTGGGGCAGTCCATTAGACCCCGGGAAGGGAATGGCAGATTCAGGGTCTTGAAAGGACTCGGTACAGAGCAGAAGAGTGGAGTGCAGACTAAATCAGCTGCAAGGATGGTTCCAGTTAAGTATCTGACCCAGTACACAGAAGCCAAGTTTGATAGGTTTTTTAGTATGACAGCGACTGAGCACTGGCACAGTTTTCCCCGAGGGGCTGTGCAGTCTCCATCACCGGAGATTCTCAAAAGCCATCTGGATGTGATCCCAGGCAGCCTGCTTAGCAGGACAGATTGGACCAGATGACCTCCATGTGTCCCTTCTAGCCTCAGCCACTCTGTGATTTGTTGTTCAACAAGATCATTATTGTTATGGTTGTGTCCACTTGCTGTTTCTCTGTAGATAGCACAGCAGAAGCTCTGCTTCTTCCAGCCTCTGGGCTGTCTGCTCGTATCTGAAGCAGCTCCTAAGGCACAGAGAACCTCTGGTTCAGTAAGATTGTCAAGAAACTGTGACCTCAGAGGCAGCTTATGGCTAATATCATAATACTGCATTTGATCTAACAGCCTCCTCACTCAGGGGAAAAGGAGATAGTATTTTCTCTGTATTCTTACTGAATATCTATACAGGGTGTCCCAGAGAAGGCAGTTGGGTTTGTCTGCTTATTCCCACCACCATAAGCTAGAAATACAATTAGCCTGAGGTGGCTCACACAGATATTATGAAATTGTTATTCACCCTTTAGTATAAAGCATCTGTTTTAACTACAAAATAATTACAAGCAGTAAATTCAAGCAATTTTATGTCCTTGAGTTCCAATTCTAGGTTTAAACTACCTTAACAACAGCTGTAATGATTTTTGCCTTCTTGGTCATGCTCAATTTGATAGATGGATGGAAAAAAGTCTGAGCACTTGAAATGCACTTTAACACCACACAACCACCGTGCATGGGAGCACAAGTCATCCTGGTGGTGCCAAATGTAGGTGTACGTTGACACCCAGCATCTGGGCAGTTTCAGTGCTGCTAAGAGATGCCTCATCTTAGCAAGAGAGCAGAGGGTGCACCAAGCATCACTCTGGCAGTGTTTCATAACCAAGACTCCCTGAGATGTGAGGAAGCCCTGAGTAATTTAGGCCATGTCACACTGGTAGCTGGAGGTGGACCTCGAGGTCGAAAACCAGCCCATTCCCCGAGGTCCTTTCTCTTTCCCCGTTTTTATTGAATGCAAACTGCCATTTACATGTTTAACTCTTCATCCCCTCAGTTGTATCTAGAACAGCTTCAGGAACTGCCACAGTAAATGCAGCCTTAAGCACACAGGCAGTAAACATCAGGAAAATGTGTGCAAGCATCCCTGATTTCTACTGCACAGCTCTAGATTCATAACACTCTTCCCCCCTCACAGAGACCTGCAAGGCTGAGCCTCTTTTGGACAGAGTAGGGGCAAGTGTTTCTTTTCCTGATACAGGAAAATAAACTAGACCAGTAGCGAAGAGGGCAGCAGAAAGATGGATATATTGCACTCTGCCAGCTTTCTGTGGTGTCAGGTGCTGAGAGAGGGGTGGCAAAAGATGTCACTGTTCAGCTAATGCACTTCCAAAAGGCTGTACCAAATACTTACACTTTTTATCCTTCCCAGATACAGTTTGTTTCTTTGAAGACAGCATGGCTCAATTCAGCCCTGGTGTAATTGCCGTGGCTTCAGTTGCAACCTCCTTATAACCAGGCTAAAATTGTTCTTTTGCTCCACATTTTCTTTTTCCTAACCAGCCATAGCTTCATTGTCCTGGCTTTTAACACTGGTAGCAAACCAGCAATTGCTGCATGAAGTGCTTTCGGTGTCCATTTGCAAGGGATGACCTTCCTTTTCTCTCGGCACAAGTCTCCAGATGGGAATGTAATCTTTCACAGTTGAGTGGCTTTCAATACACAAGCAAAGGCAGAGTGAAAAAACTTAGCACTGCTATTAAAGCTGCTCTCTATAAACAATTACTTGTCTTAATAGGGATTCATATAAGAAATAAGCATTGAAAGAAAGTGAAATCACTGCAAAGCCTGTCTTGCAGCTGTAATTTCTTTCTGCAAATAGAACTGTGAAGCTACTAAGTCAGGCACTCTTCATCGAGTAGGTAATCAGCGGAGTGAGAGAGCAGAAACAAGCTACACTGGTATCCATGGGAAGAAAACCTGTTTGTTTATTTGTTGTTAATTATGAAGACTGCAAATACATGCTGACATACAGAAGGCATATGCTATAAGGAGTTTGGTGGCTTTTTAGCAGCAGGAAGTTTACATAAGACTTCAAATAAAGGACAAATAACCAGTGTGTGCAGAACGCTAGAACAAATAAGAATAAGATTGGTAGTAACTTTTATTTGGTGAATTTTAATGCACAGTCAGTTCATCAGGAGCCACAACAGCAGAAAACTAGCTACTCAGAGATGCACTACCATAATCAGCTAGATTAAATGCAACCTTTTGAACCACTAATAAGATTACATTTCAGTGAGCTAATCAACGCAATATTGTGATTACATGGAGTTAAAATAGATTTTTAGAATAGAAATCAGGCCAGTCATTTAGATGGAATTAATAGTCTGCCTTTCCACATTTTACATTTCTTAAAATTCAAGCTCAGTGGTAATAGCTTTACAGAATCCTTCCTTTGTGATGTTCTGTCTGTTTATTTGCCATTCACTGGAATAGTCTTGTTCAGCCAAGTGAAGTGATTAGTAAAAATCTCATGCTTTGTTGTAATGTGTGGAAAAGTGAAAACATCTGGGGAGATGCTTGTCTCATTTTGCTAAGGGGCACCAGTCACACAAAGATGCTAATAACTGAGCAGCTCAGTCAAAGCCTTCTTTAAATGTTGAGTGAGGGCCCTGCAATGTGTCCAACTCAATGTTCTGGTGACAGTGCTGGCCTGCTCTGTTTCAGAGTCATCTCTGTCTCACCTGTCTTGAGACAGAGGCTGCTCACCTTCCTCAGCTTCTCCATGGAGCTCAGGAAGCAGCTCTGTGCTGGAGGTTGGCTGTTTAGCGTGGCATTTGCCCTGGACTCGACCAGCAAGTGCCCCTGAGCTGTGTGGCTTCCCTGAAGAACATGCATGTGGCCAGTCATGGCACTGCCACCAGAAATGCCACACATGCCACCTCTGTAGTGTGAGCACCTGAAATACATAAAGGTAGTCCATGTCATGCAGTACCAAATGCTTAGCAATAATTGTTAGGTTATGTGATAACAGCTCATCTGAACAACCATAAAAGCCCACAGACACCGTCCCCAAACCTGCTCCTTTTTACCTCCCCAGCCAGGCTGTCTCCTGACTGCCCACTGCCCTGTGTCCTTTGAGCAGTTTTTTATCTGCTTTATACTGTTTTTTTGGTTAAATCTTGTCTCCCTCAGTTTAAATAGTGATTTTTTTTCTGGTGGTAGGAAATCAAATACTGTGCTCTAAGTGTAAGTAGATGAAAACCATTCTGCTTTCTCATCTCTAGAAAAAAAAATTGTATACCTCACAGATCTTACTTCAATCTGCCATATACCACTGCTCAAAGTTTCTATTTTTCTCTGTCAGGTTTCAGAATTTTGTGCATTCTGAGGTCAGATGACAGGATGCAATATTTGTGCAACTGTTTTTTTAATCTTTCTCTTAAAAAAACCTATTCATTTGCTTTTTGATGGTCGTGGTATTTATGGCACCTTGATTTGGTATTAATTTAAAATAAAAATTAAATCCTTGACACCTTGAGCCAGAGCTCTGGAATGGAGAATATCCTATTTCTCTTTGTCTTTTTTAACCTGTAGAATCTTTTTTTACCCTGTTGAGTACTCAACTATTCATTTCTATAGGTCAGAGAAGCCTCTGCTGCAATCTTCATTGAAAACTGATGCAAATAGTGCTGAATTTAATCCCATTCTCTTTACAGCACTCTTCCCTTTCCTTTTCTTTCCTCCACAAGACTGTTTCAATTTCCTTTGCATGGTTAATATTTGTCTGAGCAGCAGCAATTTTTACTTTATCATTATTCTATAATCTCCTCATATCCTTTTTAATATCCCCCTAGTGCAAGCTTTATTAGCCTTTTTTACTAAAATAAATAACAATCAGAATATTATTATTATTAGATTTTATAAAGATCATAAATTTATAAATTCTATAAAGAGAATAAGCAGACAAATACAATTGAAATAAAATGTAAATGCCATCTTTCAGGGAGATTAGTGTGAAATTCTTGCTGTCATCAGCCTGGTTTTCTCCAAATTACCAATATCCTTCAACCAAGAGCTCAGGTTGGGAATCATCTCTCCATATACAGATGGTCAAAGATTTTGTAGTTGTTCCTCAAAGCAGAAAGGTTGGAAAGGCTTTCTTTGCTCTGCTTGATGTGCATTTAAGTGTATGTTAAACAAAAGCAGTTACTGGGTTTTCTGGAAAATCACAGAAGCTCAATATACACTGCGAGCAAAATTCACACTTTTCCATCTATATCCAGTGAGCAGCTTCATGTTGGAATAAAATACTGTCTGCAAAAGGCATATTTAGATCATTTTGTTGTACTCTTGTGAACTCTGCGTAATAACTGCTGAGGAAAATAGCACATTTACAAAAAATAATGGTGTTACATTGATGCTGTCTGCAGAGCTACAAAAGATCTGACAAAGGCTGAATAAACCATTGAAATGCAATTTTTCTTTCATGTTATCAGTTCAAAACGCAAATTGCACTTGGTTAGTTTTACATTTGTGACACACCTTCTGCCTGGAAATGTAATTTGCTTAAGAGGTAGTTAACTTTTGTGTAAAAAACAGAAATTTAAGTCTCTGAGTTAAATGGATATATTTACATGACATATTTACTTTGAAAAACGGACTTATACCTTTACTTTGCACTTGTGCAAACATTTTAGGTAGTTTTCATCTCTGTTCAAAAATGATTTAAAGAGTCGTCTTTCGTTTTTTTTTAATGTATTTTTCCCAGACATTTATTTTAAGGTTAGAAGGACCTCTATAACCTTTATTGCCAAATCAAAACATTTATAAAGGAAAATGCCTAGGTTTTCCCACACTCTCTTCCGGTTTTCAAGCAATGATGGAACCCCCAAGTAATTCCCTCCTGTTGATGCAACTACAATGCAGTGATGATAGAGCACAGCTTGAGTACAGGACCATATCAACTATTTTGGAAGCATGATATGCAGAAACCCAAGGAAGGTCTGAGTCCGTACCCCAGTCTGTCTGCTTTTAATTTGAGCCAAACAGAGTTTTGCCATTTATCATTGTCAGACCTCGCAGCCCAAATGGACGAATTCATGCACTTAGACAAAATCACATCTTCAAAAAACTCAAGGGACCTGCTGTGGAGTTAGTCTGGCCATAGTTCAAATATGGAGAGGGGAACAAGCACGGGTACTAAATCAGCTTGCTGTTTTGTTTCCTGCTTCTGAATAATGGAAAGCAATCAAGAAAGCACTTCTGGTTTTCTATGGATGAAATATCACATCAGAATATGGTATACACAGGTATCGAGAGAGAGAAAGAATCATCAGCTCCATCAGAATCTGCTATCACAAGTTTGTCATCAGCACATCTGGCTGGCAGGTGAGTGCAGGAGTGCTGGAGAAGCACAGAACAACAGTTTTCTACACAGAAACAGACAGCAACTATTTCTAGTTACAGCCATAGCTTTTTGTTTCACTGCGGTCTTCTGAGAAAGTATTTGAAAATTTGTTTTTCTCAAAATGGCACTGAAGATGCAGATCACTTCTTCAAAGATTAAAAGAAACAGCTCTTCACAATTCTGCATCTACCAATTTTATGAAGAATGGTTTATATATCAATGAATTTCTTCTTGTTTTTTTTTAACAGGCCACAAAGAAATCAGGTTAGAAGGTTTAGCCAAATTTGTCAGCTGCACTCATACTACTCTATCCAGACATTTTTGTTCCCTTTTCTCCTCTCTTCTTACCTCCTTTGAAACAACCTCTTTCACTCCTCTCTCTCTGATAGAAACTTTCTTTCTCAGTGTTTTCACTGTATTTTTGCTTGAAGTTTTACACGCCTGCAAGCAGCCTATAAGCAAAAAACCTGAAAGAACATAGCTTATTTAGCTAGCAAAATGAAAGCTAGAAGAAGGTAGGGTTTTTCCTCAGGAGCATTGCAGAATGGTACCTGCCGCAAATGGAGAATACTGTTTAAACTATTGGACTACACTGGCAGCAAATCAAACAGGCACCAAGCAGTTAAAAATGAATTTCACTTGGATATTTTGAGGGTTCAGTGCTGGGTCTGAGCTTCTAGAACAGTCTTTCAACAGGAGCATGAGGATAACCCACCAGAGTAGCATTAAAATAGTGTTCACTATCACTATAGTAAAAGGTTTCTCCTGGAGAGTTGTAACACCAAGTGACTGGAGGGCCTCTCCAGATCTGTTAGCTCACATTCCCAGTTGCCCAGTTCCTTTTCCTGTGCTGAAATTTCCTCTGATTCTACATGAAAATTCATGCATTGAAACAGAAAAGACAAAGCCTCCACACTTGTATTTCTCTGTGCAGCCTTAGACTGGCCTCATGCACCAGCCACCTCAGTCACAAAGTGGAACTGGTGGTAACTCTTCAGTGTAGCAACATTTTGTTTTCCCCAGGTCTGCTTTCCAAAAAATAAAATGCATGAATTACACTAAACTGCAACAGAGAGTAATACAGGTTTTGTAATGCTGTTGTTACCTCACAAATTCCTGTCTCTTTTTGTGAGGCTCAGAACATCTGTGAGTCAGTTGCTTACAGAAGGTAATTAGCTCTTGACTAACACTTACACCTAACTTTATATAATTCCACATTTTCTAGTTTTCCCAGCTTAGCCTGCTCTGGTTCTTTCTGAAATGAGTGAACAGCTTTGTCTCACCCTGTGCCCCTCTCAAGGGAAGCGTTCTGATGCTCTTCTGCAGCCTGGTTCTCAGGCACACCCTGTTGCACTGCTCTGGATACCAGGGTGCCTCTCGCTAGGGGTGTGTTTCTCCACGTACACAGACAAACAAAAACACCTTTTCTAATGTATTTTCAATGAACTTCAAATTAAGGCAAGAGACGCCCAAAACTGTCAAGTTGCTCTGAGGACACAGTAGGGGCTTGACTGAACATGTGTGAGGCAACTGGTGTTGTATGTACTGGTGACTAACCCAGCACTAAAAGACACGAGATATGAATTCAGAGCTATGCACATGTCTCATCTCATGGATGTTTCTTTTTTATTCCAGATCCACCAGCCCAGCACTCTTCTGGCTTCTTAGATGTTGCACATATATGTGAAGTAGAAAGCTCTTGGGAAGTCCCCATCTATGAAAATACACCCTCCCTCAGAAGAAAGAGAAGAAAGAAAGAGAGTGAGAGAGAGAGAGAGAGAGAGAAAGAAGGAAAGAAGGAAAGAACGAAAAAGAGAGAAAGAAAGGAAAGAAGGAAAGAAATAAAAAGAGAGAAAGAAAGAGAAAGAAAGAAAGAGAAAGAAAGAAAGGGGAAGGAAGGAAGGAAGGAAGCAAGGAAGGAAGGATGGAAGGAAGG